>JAXQQM020087103.1:0-31416 GCA_034641835.2 Pinus albicaulis | reverse complement strand
GATGAAATATTTATGATGGAAAAAAGGATAAAAAGGCTTCAAAACATGCCATGGTCAAGAGAATTAATGTTTGAGCATCTTTCCATTGACAGGACCCCAAAACAGTTCAGCTCCATTCAATGCCTGTAAGAAATAAGCATTGTTGCCAGCAGTAGAATGAATAAGATAAGGGCCAAGCCATAAGTTATCAAATTTCCCATGCTTTCCTTTGTCTTCTCTCCTTGAATCCCACTTTAACACTTTGTCCCCAACATTGAAATTGCTGGCCTTCATTCTTCTGTCAAAAAACTTCTTGATGTTATATTGCTTTTGTAATGATCTGTTATAAACCTCCTCTCTGGTTTGCTGAAGGTGTATAGTCTGATTAATCCTTCTGATAATTTCATTGTCTTCAGACTGCACCTCTTGAATCAATTTCATAACTGGTACACCAAGGCTGGTTGGAAAAATTGCATCTGTACCATACACAATCTGGTAGGGTGACATTCCAATAGATTTCTTTAATGTCAATCCATCAGCCCATAGTGCATGCACTAGCTTTGTGTGCTAAGACTTCTTGTTGTCCTCCAGCAACTTCTTGATTATGTTCACCAAACTCTTATTTGAGGATTCTGCTAGCCCATTACCTTGAGGGTAATAAGTAGTAGAATGGCCCAATGTAATCTTATATTTGTGACAGAATTCAACCATCTTTTTGGATCCAAATGCCACTACATTATCAGTGATGATATTTCTAGTACAACCAAATCTAGAGAGGATATGAGTCTCAATGAATTTTATGATGACAGATTCATTGGCTTTCCTAGAAGGAATGGCTTCTATCCATTTGGTAAAGTATTATGTTGTAGTGAGAATCCATCTATGTTGGGCAAATAAGGGTGGATGGATTTCTCCTATGAAGTCAAGTCCCCACTGTTGGAAAGGAGCTTCAACAGTGATTGGATGTAGAGGTAAGGGCAACAACTTTCTTTTGCCTTCAAAAAGTTCGCATTTATGACAGGCAATTATCATCTTTTGGACATCTAGAAAGAGGGTGGGCCAATAGTAACCAGCTCTAAGGATTTTGTTGGTTGTTGTCTTCCAGTAGAGGTGGCCTCCACATTCTCCTTCATGGAACTTGTGCTTAACCTTCTCTACATCATTCTCAGGAAAACATTTAAGCAATATTCCACTTGCATTCTTCCAATAAAGACATTTATCTATAATGAAGTAGTTTACAGCTTTTAACTTTAAAAACCTTGCCTTTGTTTTTGATAAACCAGGAGGTTTATTCAAATTAAGCAAAACATATATAATATCAGCGTACCAAGAGGAATTCATAAAATGGTCTTCAACAATGGGAGTTGAGAATTATTCTTGTTCATCTAAATCATTTATCATATTTATATCAAGAACTTCAAAATCGGATTCAGCCATTAATCTAGCTAGACCTGGCCTTTAATGAGCTTACTGGGCTTGATCTCTAAATCATATTCAAGTATCATAGCTATCCACTTACCTCTCTTACCATTTGGGTCCTGCGTTAGAATGTCTTTCACAACTGAATTTGGGACAAAGGCAATGATGTGGGAGTGCAAAATGTATACCCTGAAGTCTTTTAAAGCTTTGACCAATGCAAAAGCTTGCTTTTCCATGATGTCATACTTCAGAGGAGAATCCCTCAATGCCTTGCTAAAGAATGCAATAGGCTGCTCTTGTCCTTGTGGATTTTTCTGTAGAAGGACAACAACTATTGTATGTTCTGATGCAAATGAAAAAATATAGAAATCTTTTGAAAAATCAGGACTTATTAGAACTGGTGTTTTAGTTAATGCTTGTTTGACCAGCTCAAAGGACTTCTTTGCTTCCAAGCTCCATTTAACCCCTTGCTCCTTTTTCAGCATGTTTTTAATGTTTCTAAGGAGCTTAGCTAAGTTGGGTATGGACCTTCTTAAGAAATTAATCTTTCCAATGAAAAATTGGAGTTCCTTGATGTTTCGAGGATGAGAGATTTGCAATATAGCCTCAATCATTTTTGGGTCTATCTTTATCCCCTCTTCTGATATGATGTGCCTAAGAAGTTTACCTTCTTGGAGCCCAAATAATGTTTTCTTAGGATTTAAAGATATCCAAAACTTTTTGCATTTCTCGAATAATTTTCTCAAATGTTCTAAGTGCTCTTCATCTATCTTGGAAAATACAGTGACATCATCAAGGTAAATAATGATGAAGTAGCCTAACTCTTCCAAAAATGCGATGTCCATGGCTCTCTAAAAAGTTTCACCAGTATTCATTAGACCAAAGGGTATATTCACATACATGAAAGTGCCCCACGGTGTAGTAAAAGATGTCTTTAATTGATCATCACGATGTACTAAAATCTGATTGTATCCTGAATAGCCATCTAGCAAAGAAATTCTTTTGGAACCAACTACCCTTTATAAAATATGATCCATCTTGGGTAAAGGGTAGTTGTCCTTTAGTGAAGCTTTGTTTAAGTCTCTAAAGTCTATACAAAGCCTAATCGCTCCTGTTTTCTTCCTAACTGACACCAGATTAGACACCCACTCAGAATATCTAATAGGGACAATAATACCAGCTTCATACATTTTCTTGATCTCCTTCTCAACCGAAGGTAACTGAACAGGGTTTATTCTGCACAGCTTTTGTTTAAATGGATTTTTGTTTTCCTTGAGAGGTATCTTGTGCTGAATTATTTCAATGTAATAGGATTTCATATCCTCATAACTCCACGCAAAAACATCAGAATTTTTTTTAAACAACTCTATGTATTTCAGTTTAATGTGAGATGGTAAAGTCTTAGACAGTTTGATCATCATTGGTTTTAATTGACTACCTATATTACACTCTTCAACTTCAGTCTCTACAGGCTCCAGTTTCGACTTTTTGGCCACATCATTGAAATCAAAAAACTCTTCTAAAGGGGCCAGACCTTTTGGCAAACTTTAATTGTTAGACTGCAGAGTTTCTAAGTCTTCTGTTTCTAACTCTGCAATTGCTTCTATCGTGTTTTCAAGTTTGTTAGACAACATATTTACATCATCCATCTCAGGAGATTTTACTTCTTCATCAAGAAAATTTTCTTCACTAGGGCAGTCTGTTTCATAGTCTGAATCCGAACTGGGTAGTTCAAATTCATTTCTGAACTGCATGAAGTCTTCTATTTGTTTGTCTCTATCAAGCACTTGCCAATATTTCCCGTTATCAGGGATAGCCGGTCTGAATTTAATTTGAGTTGTGCATTTTTTGGTTTCATATGGTGTTAAACATGTTCTAGCAGCAAAAGCTAAGCTGTGGGCCATGATATTCCTTTTTCTTGGGACCAAAAATAAATTGGGATTCTTCAAAAGTTTTTAATAAATCCACGACATCGTTTCGATAGGCTCTAAGTCTGGGGTGATTAGCGTCATATTCCCCATTTACTTTCCTAATGATTAATTCTGAATCCCCATGCACTTTTATTCTTTTGGCTCCTAATTTATTTAACAAATGTAAGCCTAAAAGAAGGGATTTATACTCCGCTATGTTATTCGAACACTAAAAGTTTAATCTATAGGAATGGCCTTATGTGTGATTATTTTCAATGTTGCGTATCCAGACGCCTGCACCAGTGTTGCTCCTAGTGCATGAACCATCAAAGTTCATACTCCACAGAGGATTAGTTTCGGGTTCAGCAGTTTGACTATCATCCTCTTCAACTAATGTGCTTTGGGCTTGTTCTTGAATATCGGCATTTTGTTGAACTTGTTTTAATTCCTCAGGTTTTTCATCGTGTTGAGGATTGATTTCTTGACTCTCAAGGTTTAAAAGAAATGGATGCATGATTTGTAGCTCAAGACATGTGTTTGGTTTGTTGTGATTTATAGGTTCAACAAAATTTTTCGACACTTCTGTGTTGTTTTCCTCCTCCTGTCTATCTGCCATTAACTCTGTTAAAGTCACCTGCTCAGTGAATGTTACATCATTGAATAGGATAAATGATTCAAGGCCAGTGTTAAGAAAATCCTGCATTATTTGGGTCAGACTGCTTTGGAGGTTACGGTTTGGATCATGACAGTTGGATGAAAGCATCCAACGGTGGAGATTGCTCATAGAGGGCCAAAGGAGAGTGGTTGATTTAAACGGTGGCAAGATTAAGTTAGGGCCGTTGATCTATTTTGATCAACGATCGAAATGGGTTTGGAAAATATAAAGGAAAGGGGTCACTTTATAAATAAATGGACGAAAATGTGAAGAAATGGCTTAAAAAACCTTTGGCGGAGGTAGAATGCATAGGAAGGAAATTCAAGGTTTCTGAACGATCTTGGGCCGTCGGATGAGATTGGCCCTTGAGATCAACGATTGTGGTTGATCTATGAAATCCCTTGGAAAAAGGAAGAGGGTGATAGTTCAATGGTTTGATTGAATCTAAGTCGTTGATCTGCAGAGATCAACGGTGGGGAATGAACGTGATGAAACACAATGTAAATGGGAAGGGTGGTTTTGGTTTGAGAAACCAGCGGTATCACGCAGCAAAATGGGAGAAAGGCGGTTTCACCTTTTTGAACGTGATATGTGTCTTAGCCTGACATATGGCATTTCAAAACCACCTATATCGCACAGCTCTTGGGGAATTATCCTTCGTGCTCAAATTTGCGTGAAAATGCGCGTCAGCCGTCAGATCAGGGGTCTTAAATCTTACGGTCGTGGAAGGAGCATGATATTGATAGGATGAACGGGTGGAAGCAGGTAGGGTGGTTTTATTATGGACCATCCGATCAGGGAATCGATGGTGGAGATCCGATCTGGTAGGGGTAGGACCCAAAGGAGTGGGCCTATCAGGATTAATCTGGGCCGTTAGATGGAACGGATCAACGGTGGAGATTGAATCTGGGTTTAAATGGAATAATATATGAGGCAAAGAATGGGTTAGTACGGGTCGTTGATCTGCAGAGATCAAAAACTAAGATCTCCTCAAAAAACATTATAAAGCAGGGCTTCATAAATTTAACAAAGGTTGTTGGCTTCAATCTGGACCGTCGAATCTTGACACGTGGACGACCCAGATGCAACCGGAGGTCT
Organism: Pinus albicaulis; assembly: GCA_034641835.2. NCBI lineage: Eukaryota > Viridiplantae > Streptophyta > Pinopsida > Pinales > Pinaceae > Pinus > Pinus albicaulis. The sequence continues at coordinate 26,355 of JAXQQM020087103.1, read as the reverse complement.
GTGATCGGTGGGGGCAAAATAGAATGGGCATCGATGCGATTAGTTGTGGACCATTGATCTAAGGGCTAGATCAATGGTGGAAAATGAGTCAGAGGAGGTAGCAGAGGGAAAGGCTTAGGGATGGAGTGGTAAGGGTCGTCGGATGAGGGGAAAGGAGGAAAATATCGACGACTGATAATCCATCGGGAGATCACCAATCGGGGAGGGGGAATAAGATATTACAACACGCCAAATGAAATATTCGATGTGAGATTGCGCTGGCCGTTGATTGGACCAAGATCAATGGTGGAGGAAGGGTTTCAACCAATGAATGGTGGGCCATGTTATAACATAAAAAATCAAAATTTTAACGAAATACAAAGGATATTTTGCATCGAGAAGGGGTTATTTATAGGTTTAGCGCCTGATTGCGGGGCTGTTTGGTTCTATGAAAAAGATAAAGGGACCGGGGTTTATACACAAAAAGGGCCAGTCGGCGTTGGAATTTTATATGTAAAAAAAGAGTTGCGCTCGCCGATTGTTCCGATGTGAGACTGTATTGACCGTCGATCGGGGAAAAAGATCAACGGTCCTTTTCCTTCAAAACAATGAAACGACGAGTTTTCATATAAAACATAGGAAAATGGGGTTTGTATGAATTTACAAAGGGAAAATATGACTGGGAAGGGTTTATTAATAAGTTTAAGTGGTCGATTGTGGGCTCTTGGGTTATATGAAGCGGCAAAGGGATCGGGTTTATATATAAAAAGGCCAATCGCATCAGAGAATTTTATTAAAACAAAGAAACACACCCATCAAAGTTTCCGATGCGATAAGCGCTCGAGACTATTAGTGCTTGGTTCTAGCACCAGGGTATATGGTGGGGAAGTGGTTTAGGGCTTAGCCCAAAGCGGCTTAGGCCCATAGCAAAAAAGACTATTTTTTATGAATTTTTCAAGGATTTTTAATGGATTTGGGGGTTTTGGTAAAGGTTCAAAAGGGATTTTCATACCTTATAAAGGATTTTTTAATGAAGGGAAGAAGGTAATAAATGAAAAATAGAGGAATTTTATGAGGAACAAGGAGATAAAATGGAGGTTAATGATGAAGGGAAGAAGGAGTAAAAAATGATGAAAAATGGAGTTTTCAACAATCTTTTTCTTCAGGGAAACAACGGTGAAGATTAACCAAAGGACATGATGTCTTCATAAGATTTCAAGAATTAAAAATTTTGTAATGAAACTTGTTTCTTGAAGGCTTCAAAAATTATTTAGCCACCATTTGGTATGAAAAATTTTATAGGTGGCTAACAAAACTTACGGTTATAACATATGAACCATATATATGGTTATAACTTACAGTTATATATATGTTATACATATAGCATGTTATATGTTATATAAAATGACCATTCATGCTGACGGGAGTTAAGGGGCGGGCTGACCAATGAGAACCTGACCACCCTAAAATCTTTAAATGACGGGTTTAAAAAATTTTATGTGCATAATTTGGCATGGCGGGATTCGATCCCCTGACCTCCCCTAGCCAATTCCCAATAATTACCAACGTGCCCAATGACCCACATTGGGAAATTTTCCATCCATTCACCATTTTACTCGAAATTTCATAGTGTGACCAGGCTAGGGAGGAGCAGAGTAGTGCATGTAGTTCGAGGTGGGCACATTTTTCAATGCAGGTGGAACCATGAGCAAGCCAAAAAACAAGGAGCGGAACCATGAGCCTTGAAATTTTCCCGAGGAGGTAATTTTTCTCCATGTCAAAATATAGTCAAGTTTACAGTAATTTTTCACATTTTTTCACATGGAACACAATGGCGAGGCTGGATCCACCTTTTGAGTTGCATATTTCTAGTCCACACATGGAGCAACATTTTGGAGGAATCTAGGGGGAATCTAAAAGATTCCATATTTCCCTAGATTTTCACTTCATCAGAATTCAGAAAATAGACAGTTGATTTTTCACTATTTGACACCACGAATTTGATGGCATATTCATATATTCCATCTGATATTTATATTTTTCAGTCACTTTTTGAAGTGAAGTTGCAGGTGTCAGCTTTTAGCAAGTGAGCAGTTGATTTCACACCTTTCGACGCCGCGATTGTGATGGTGATTTCAGATCCAATAGCGCAACAACCCATTCTGAAGAGAACAAAGTTCGTTCTCAAGTTAAATACTCCAGAACACTTGGAATACAAAGATATCCATGAGGATGCAAATATTATATTATAAAAGATATGATATTGAGATAGATGATTGAATGTTACAAATGAGGCATGCTTATATACTTATGCAGGTGCCTCTTCATGAAAGGTCATGTCTTATCAGACATGGCCTTTCAACCTAATTACTAATTAACTAATTAATAGCTATTTACATTATTTTATTCATGACATTGCCTTCCCCTCAAAAAGCTTTGTCCTCAAAGCTTTTCGATGAAAGGACTTGATTTCTTTTCCTGCTACAAACATCTTCTCATCTCAGGGTAGTCATCCTTGTCGATACAAGTTGATATGCTCTTCTAAGAGATAAACAAAACTATCACACGGAGAATGGATTGGACCATCCTAAATCAATCTTCTGTGGAATCTTACAATGACTGGCAACTTGTGACGACTCGTTAGTATTCTTTGGAATATCATCTTGTTTCTGTTCCAAATACATAGCTTGGTTGAGTTGTCTGCTCCCATGATTTGGATGTTGATAGGGAACTGTTTTGGTTTGAATTTCATTTTATTTTGGCGAGGATGTTATTGAATAGGTTACAGAACCTTCACTCAGAATTTTCCTCGTTCGTCTAGCAAATAAATTTGTTTATTCTACAACTTGCTTTTCGTCTTCTTCAGTTGAGACATTTACTTGATCAACGTTAAATTTTTCTTCAACTTGAACTTCTATATTTGAAGATTTTGATGCTTCATTTTCGACAAGTTGTTGAACCTTGTTTTCCAACGACTTCTTATCCTTCTTCAGTTTCTTAATTTGTGTTAGAAATTTTTTGTTGTGGTCCTTAAGGCAAGAAAATTATTCATTCTTGTTAGTTGTGATTTTTTCAACTTCTCTTTGCAAATATTGTATTGATTTTTTACTTTCTAGAAGAGCCACTCTTCTGATATCTAATATGCCTTCCGATGTTAGTGAATTCAGCTTCACTATGACATCCTGTAACGTTATGCTTTTCTTTTGTAAGAAAATGTCAAAAACTTCTTTTTCGTATTAATGATGAATGACCCTAGTGATTCCATCCAGAGAGAACCCAGAATTATATCACTATTATTACAAAATAAGGTTTTAACGGTAAATTGCGAGACCAATGAATACTCCCCAATACTTAGGTGTAAATTCCCTATGCTATATTGTTTTTCATTTGCGTGAAATGAATTTGTTTCAGTTATATTTGATTCAGGGATTACTAATTGGTTATCACATTCAGTACTAACATAATTATTCTCTTGATTAAGATCGATAGATATGAGAACTTCCTTTCCCGCAAGTGACCCTTTGATTCTAATTAGAGCATGGACAAACATACTATAATTTTTAGGAAATCTTCCCTCCTTTAGTTCTACTTTGGATGCCATTTTTTCAAGATAACTTTGGGGCTTTTAACTCTTATTAAATGACCCCTTTGCTTCCCAAGGGAGGTTAATATTATGTTCACAATTTTCCTTATAAAATAATTCCTCTCCTTTGTTTTCTTTTAAATTGAATCTCTTTCTTTTTCTTTCTTTCTTTCTTTTCTTTTTTTAATTCTTCTCCTTTTTTATTAATAATTTTTTTTTAAAATACCTTCTTATATATTTAGGATAATTTTTACTTCAAAATTTACTGAAAGTAAATATTAAATTTTCTTTTTCTCTATTTTTTTTAATTTTTATTCTTTTAACCTAATTTAACCCCTTTTATAAAAATCACGACTTTTCTTATTGCAACTCCTGAAATGCTAGTTTTTTATTTGTATATAATATGTATAAGACTCAATCTTCATGTTTGATGGGTTGCGACAGTATAATAGGGGTGAGGCTATGCGAACAACACCGTTTTTCAAAGAAATATCTTTTCCTTTTTTCTAAAAAATCACAGTGGTAGTAATCACATGCAACCTAGAATCGATGGTTAACAAATGTATGGCATTTTTATTGCTATGAATTGCTAACACAATGATTTTTATTTGTCTTGGTTTCTGGCAACAATTGCGGAAAGTTTGAGGTGGCAACTAGAGAGAAGATCCATAGTTTGGATAGCTGGACGTGATGGTTAAGGGAAAAACTGACAGGATCTGCAGAAATTGTCAAGAGGTTACGACAGGGTGCGGATGGAAATCTGGGACAACGATAGAGGAACATTTTATGGCAGCAAGCCAGCCGCGGACGGCACAAAAGGCGAATCACATGTAGCATGGTGGAAGGGTAGTCAGTGGTAGCAATGATTTGGTTGTTGGAAGATGGAAATAATGGCAATGCTCCCTAGCTGTGTGTTGTGTCGATAATGCAGTGACTGAAGCCACGGCAAGGTGCTTTAGATGGTTTCGTGTAGGGAGGGTCGAATGCCTTCAAAGTGGAGCCACAAGAACATGCTTTTATGCTTAAGGGTTTTTGTATGTATATCTCAGAGAAAAATAACTGTAGGCCACAACTTTGTAAGTGGGGTTTAAAACTTTGCAATCGAGACTTCCACAAATATTGTCTAGGTCATCAAAATCGTAGAGAAGTACAAACATAAAATGTGGATATTTTTGTCAAGACAGATGATGTTCATATTTTTCAAATGATTTTTCTCCAAATGTTCATCGCTTTATCTGCCTTCTATCTTCTCTATGTCTTATTCTTTCCTTTACTTCGGCTCTCATCTACCTGCTCTTTCATCTTTCTAGTTGGGATGAGCATCGACGGTGCCGATGTGTACAACTAGGGGTTATGCCATCGAAGGCAACATGACCAGTACAACGCAGTGGAAATAGGTTCCCGACAGGAGGCTGGCGTTTGTGTAGGTGGGGCTCCAGCTGCATACGGGGATTATGATAACGAGGTTGACGTGAGGTCGGTGGTGATCGTGGTGGGGAGCTGTGCAGCGCACGGGAATTTTATTTTTTTAAATAATAATATTTTTTATTTTATTTTTTATTTTTGATGCACTTTTATATATATGTGTTTTTTTCCACTTATTCTTCTTCCTTTTTTTTTTAATTAAAATCACTTCCACTTTATTTTATGATTTTAATTTTTCGATTTTTTGTTTTTTTCAACGTTCCTTTTTTTTCTTTTAACTTATTTCTTCTTATTTAAAAAAAAAAAAATATGGCCAAGGGCCTCTGATGAACTCAGCAGAAAAAGAGAAACTCCCAAGGCTTAGCGAAACGCTTCGACGGCAAAAATGCTAACGAATTTCAATGGCCAAGGGCCTAGATCAAGGAGCGTAGCTCTGTGCAACAATGAGCGGCCAGAAGATCAAACTACTCTGATACCAAATGAAGCAAACAAAGATCCTTCTCAATTTAAATACTCCAAAACACTTGGAATACAAAGATATCCATGAGGATACAAATATTATATTATAAAAGATATGAGATTGAGATAGATGATTGAATGTTACAAATGAGGCCTTCTTATATACCTACGCAGGTGCCTCTTCACGAAAGGTCATGTCTTATCAGACATGGCCTTTCAAAATAATTACTAATTAACTAATTAATCACTATTTAAATTATTTTATTCATGACACATTCTTCAATCATCTTCAGCGTGAGGTATATGATGTGTTGATTTCATGTACTTATTTGTCCCTGAGATGCATAGTGTTGTACAGATCCCTGTTGATGTATGAGTCATGGGATCTTGTTTTTTATTGATGTACTTTATGTCATGGATTTGTATCATGTATTAGATCCCTTTGATGCGATGTTGGCAGGATACTCATGTATTTTTTTTTAGAACCCTTTGTTAGCCATGTTGGCGGGATACTCATAGTATTTATGTGTGATCTATAATCATACTGATAGGAGTCCTTTTTATGCATGAGATTTCCAGAGTGGAACATCTCGTAGAGAGGTCCAACCACTCATATGTGAGGGAATTTTCCTTGTATGTTAGAGAAAACACATCCATGTACATATTCACTCCTTACAACACTTAATGCAGTGGCCTACACCATCTTAACACCGAGGCCCACAGATGTAGTCCCTCCTGGACGAAATCTATTATCAAATGATGTGTCCTTATGATAGGTGATCTTGACATGTTATGTTCCTCTAAGTTTACATCATGAAGTTGTTAATTTATGTTCATTGACACTTCAATTAAATGCAATTCTAACAATCAGCCGAAGTTAAAGGCCTTGGTTAAGGGTATCAATAATTTACCTTGGATCATAGAAACTACCAAAGGACTCCCAACTATTCGTGATCATGATCATGCTATTCATTTGATTCCAGGAATTTTTCCTCCAAACATCAAGCCTTACAAATATCCTTATGTACAAAAGAGAGAAATTGAACGTATGATTGCAGAAATTTTAGAGGTTGGTATAATTCAACCTCGTCAAAGTTCTTTCTCTACTCCAGTAGTATTGGTGCACAAGAAGGATGGATCATGTTGCATGTGATAGATTATAGGGAGATCAATAAGCTCACTATTAAAGATAAATTTCCCACTCCTATGATTGATGAATTATTAGATGAATTACATGAAGAAAATTATTTTACCAAGTTGGATCTTCGTTTAGGATATCATCAAATTAGAATGAAGATGGAAGATATTCTTAAAATATCATTTCAAACTCACGAGGGTCATTATGAATTTCTGGTCATGCCTTTTTTCCTTACCAATGCACCTTCTACATTTCAAGGGTTGATGAATTCCATTTTCAAATTCTTCCTTAGAAAACTTGTGCTAGAATTTTTTGATGATATACTAATCTACAAAATGTCTTGGAAGGATCATATTCAACATGTTCACAGGGTACTCAAAATATTGGAGGAGAAACAATTATATGCAAAAACATCCAAATTTTTCTTTGGAGTACAAGAGGTGGAATATCTGGGTCATATCGTATCTCATGAGGATTTTAAGGTAGACCCTAACAAAATTAAAGCCATTAAAGAATGGAAAGTCCCCACAACCATAAAGCAGTTGCGAGGATTTCTCGAGTTAACAAGGTATTATTGCAAGTTTGTTAAGAATTATGGGAGAATGGCAACATTTATAACAACAATATTGAAGAAAGATGCATTTTCATGGACTCTTGAAGCAACTAAGGCCTTTTAACATCTTAAAGAGGCAATGTGCCTAGCACCGGTCTTAGATACGCCAGACTTCACAAAAACCTTTATTGTGGAATTTGATGCCTCAAGAAATGGAATTTGTGTTGTTTTAATGCAAGAAGGAATCCCCCTTTCTTTTGAGAGTCATCCAATCAAAGGAAAGTATTTACAAAAGGCTATTTATGACAAGGAAATGTTGGCAATACTACATGCACTAAAGAAATCGTGACCTTACCTAATGGGAAGACACTTCAAGGTAAAAACTGATCATAATAGTCTTAAAAAAAAATTGGAACAAAGAATATCTTCAAAAGAGCAGCAAAAATGGGTCACAAAGATGCTGGGTTATGACTTTGAAATCATGTACAAAAAAGGGAAGCTAAATGTTGTCACGAATGCACTCTCAAGAAAGGATGAATAGGTGGAAGCACTGCTTTGGTCCATTTCTATTATCCAACTGAATTGGATAACCGAAGCAAGGGATGAATGGAAGAAGGAAGAAGAAGTGTAGAAGCTCATTGAAAATTTGCATCAAGATCCTAGTCCATATGATAAATTTAGTTGGAAAAATGATTCCTTATGGTACAAATATCGCTTATATATTTGTAAGAATTCCCAACTAAAACAAAATATTCTTTTGGAATTGCACACTTCTCCTTTAGGAGGACACTCAATATTTTTAAAAACTTACCATGGGGTGAAGAAAGAATTTTTTTGGGATGGCCTTAAATCTGATATTCAAAATTTTTTGGTGGAATGTTTGGTTTTCTATCAAAATAAAGTTGAGACAATTAGGACCCCGAGTCTTCTACAACCTTTATCCATTCCAATTCAACATTGGGAGGATATTTCAATGGATTTTATCACAAGTTTACCTAAGTATAAAAGAAAGAGTGTCATCATGGTGGTAGTTGAAAGACTTACTAATTATGCACACTTTTGTGCATTATCTCATCCATTTAAAGCAAGTACCGTTTCTACTGCATTTATGGAAACAATTCAAAAGCTACATGGAAACCCAAAGATTATTGTAAGTGACAGAGATCCCATTTTTACTGGAAATCATTGGACGTAATTATTCTCTTGTTTGGGTACTCAACTAGCTCATAGCTCATCTTATCATCCCCAATCCGATGGTCAAACTGAGATAGTGAATAAATGTTTGGAAGTATATCTTCATTGTTTTGAATCTGATAAGAAAACATAATCGGTCAAGTGGTTACCTCTTCCTGAATGGTGGTATAACACTTCCTTCCATACTGCAACAAAAATGACCCCATTTATGGCACTTTATGGATATCATCCACCATCCATCACATCAACTTTAAGAGAAAATTATAAGGTTCAAGCAGTCGAAGATCACATCGAGCATAAATAAGAACTTCTCCAATTCTTAAAGGGTAGCCTAAATTTGGCACAAAATTGAATGAAACAACAGGAAAATCAACATCACAGTGAGAGAATTTTTTATGTAGGAGACTAGGTATTTTTATGGCTACAACCATACAAACAAATTTACCTCAAGCAAGCTAAGAAGGATAATAAATTATCGCCAAATTAATATAATCCTTACAAGGTGTTGCTAAATATTGGTACTATGGCATAAAAATTAGAGCGTCGTGCTTCTTTGTGAATGCATCCAGTTTTCCATGTTTCATGCTTAAAGAAGGTTATGGGTGACAAACTTCCAGTTCAAAGAATATTGCCAGAACTTGATGAGGAAGGAAAAATCATATTGGAACTTGAAGCAATCACAGAGACAAGAACTCGATAGCTACGAAATCGATTAATTTCAGAGTATCTGATCAAGTGGAAAAACTTACCCACTGAATATTCTACATGGTCCCTACATTATTATTGCTAGGTCGGCTAGGATTATATTGTGATCCCTAGGACTCATATATATAGGATTTTTTGTCATTTGTATCATCCAATAATTTTTCATTTATGTAATGTATTAGAGGTTGCCCCGTCGAAGTGGCTAATTTCTAAGGTGTTGATCTCTCTTTTCTTCTATTTTTGGAGCTGGTTTCATAACATGTAATGTATTATAATTGATGAAGGTCACTGTTCGCTTAAGATCCTGCTCATCACATCATAAATCATATCACTCAATGTTATCATTTTTGACTTCATGCTTTAGGGGGCAGCTATTACAGGTCAATTTGGGCATCACTCCCGAAAATTAAATCAGTACAAACAGGGTATATCATACTCTAAATCAGCTGCTACTTGCCTTAAACAATTCATCCCATTGCTGGTTCTTATCCATGAAATTTTCACTCCTTGAACTCCAGTTGAAATGCTCCATTGAGCCAAAAATGCACTCCTAGACTGCAGTAAGTTATTTGTAGAGCACTTACTCCCATGGAAAATTTTAGGGGCTAATATTCGTAGGTGGGCTAATTTTCCATGGTTTTTCAAAAAAAAATATTCGCCAATTTCCGTTTTTTTATAAAAATGATTCGCCCAAATTTTACAATTTAAAATTATTTTACGTTAAAAATTGCCAACATTATATAGACAATATATATAATATCATTCTAAATTTGAATAATTTTACAAATACATCAATAAAATTTTTATAGTTTGCATATTAGGGACTAGTGAGATTCGCCAATTTTTTAAACTTCAAGATAATATCCCATCCTTAAAATTATCCCTGCATTACTCCCATGCAAAGCAGTGTTGCAGATAACGTAGGCTTACTTAACAATACATTCGCTGACTAGGAGTGAATTTTTCAAATGATTCTGGGAATCTTCCCACTTTCTAGTGGCTTCTAGAAGTGTTTCCAGCTATCATACTATCTGATAACCTCAAATATGAACACCATGAAACCATTAAATAACTTATCTTTTTATCCCATTCAAAAAGGAAACTCCCTGATCCTGTTATCACCAAATTGAACTTGATTGGCTGATCATAAAACAACTCAGTGTAATTGTTTCAAACTAGATTTTGACTGAAGATTAGCCTCTTCAGCCTGAGAGGGCTCTCTTAAGGGGGGATTTATGATTTTGAATAATTATAGTATTATTAGGCTAACTCTATGGAATTTTAATTTGTTTTGTATGATTTCGGGTTGAAAAATGTAGGCATGCTAACATTGGGCTTATGGAGTCAACAATTAGTGGCCTTAGTGACAATGGTTCTTCACATGGAAGTTGAGGAAGATAGAGGTTTTAGACAGAGGAAACTCACATATACAAAATAAGAAAACACATTCATTTCATCACTAAAGGAATTTAGAGCACAATATTATGAATTCTGAGTAATTAGGGATGAAATCTATTGCTAGTGATAAAACATAAAGATATAGATCAATAAGATATCAAAAACCTCATGAGAATCTTAGTTCTGGAAAGAATAATGTCACTTTGTATTACTGATATTGGTAAAAAACATACAAGTAGCAGTATTTTGCAAATATATTCCAACCCCTTACTACTTCAATGTTTTCTCTTTAAATATACATTCTATACAACAAGGATGATATTCCTGGTGGCTAGATCCTCGAATTCTCCTACGACACCTTTCATAGCTAAAATACATAACTTCTAATAGAAAAATAAGAGCTACCCTTTACAGAAACCATCTCCTAATAGGACTCTAACTCCTATTTATTACATTTCTCTATCCTATCTGTGAAATATTTACATTATGGTTACAAAAGATATATCACATGCTCGAAGGACACATGACCAAGTTCACTTCCACTTTACATATTTAAAACATCCATAGACTTGTGGAGCATAACCCTGGTTTTTAGGAATGGATGACCTTTATCTTCATCGTTGTTTTGACTAATGACCTGTCTTCATGGCACTCACATTGAGTCATAAATATCTGATAATTAGCTCCCTTGACATGTTGTAGGTCTCCAACTAAAAAACCCACTTTTAATATGCACAAAACCTTCAACAATTGCTCGCTATGAAAATAGGATAGTTTTGTAGCAAGTTTTGGTAGCGTGGTAAAAATGGCTTCTCCATCCATTTACTTCACTCCTTTTCTATTCCATAATGTTCATCAAGTCATGGCACCTTACCACCATGAATCCCCCTCCTTGAAACATGAAAAAACGGATTTCAAAAGAAAAAAGACACCTACAGGTTTTTTTGTAGCGTATTTCTGGCTTCAAGCCTGAGGTACGCTATGAGACTGTGTAAAAAGCCAGAAATTGCCCCTTTCAAAATTGAACTTCAGCTGCAAAATCTTGATTCTCAGCATGTTATGGACCTTCTAAGACATATTCCATCTCAACTTACTACTCCTGTGGTGTTTCCTCTTCATTTATAATCAGTTGAGCTATAGGCTCTTCTACCACTGTCATCTTTAAACCTTTCTTTTCCAATTCTTCATGAATCAGCTCCAATTGCTCTTCAAGGTCTTGCACTTTGTATTTTAATGTCTTGTTCTTGGATTGCAAGTATTTTTTTATCTTTTTGATGTGCTTGACCTATCCTCTTAGTGGCTAAGTCCACTTTATCAGCTTTCCTGTATTGTCCAAGGTCTTTGAGACACTTGTGAGTTGATCCTCCCAAATTTTCCTCATTTGTTCAAAATGAACCCTCTCAGCTCTATGCTTCTTTGCCTCTTTCTTCAAAAATAATATCTCCTTGTCTACCTCTTTCAGCTGCTCCTTAAGGGTTTTAATTTCTAAATTTTCAATGATTTTCTCTTTACCCTTATTTTGTTTGATAACCATCTCCTCTTTTGTAGGTGAAGAGAGATCTATGATGCTTGGTGGCTGGGATGTTTCAATGATATTTTCAATGTCTTTACTACTTTCCATAACCTTCCTTGCATGTCTATTCATTGGCTTTCTAGGTTGAAACATGAAACCAACATCATCACCTGCAAACTCTAACCTTTTAGTTGTCTTGCATTTCTTTAGCATTATTCCCCCATCTTCAACATCTTCAGCTTGGACAATGGGAGTTTCTTCAATATCAATTGCATGCAAGATGTCCTCTAAGTTACCCTTAATCACTGTTTGGCTCCTAGTAACTCTCTTGCTACCATGTTTGCTAACTGTTGGATTTTATTTTGCAGGTGTTGTTTTAGGTGTTTGAATCTTCTACAAAGGATCTGTCTCCATGCTCACTGGTTCCAGTGGGGATGGTCTATCCCCTTCTTCAACTTCCTCTACCATTGTAGGTGGTGAAATATTTATAGGTTTGGAAATTCTTTTAGGAGTGAAAAAATCAACTTCAAAACTACTCATGAACATAAAGGATGTCCAATCTCTGTTTAGTCTCTTCAACTCCTCTAACACCAACAAGTTAATCAAACCATGGTGAAAGAGAGAAGTTTCATTTCATTATTTTTTAACTTGAACCTTATCTGACATTTTACCTAGACTCCTGTATAAATAAAAGGGTAAGTCATGTTACCTCTTACCCAAAAAATGCAGAAGAAGCCTGAGGTGGTAGGAGTAGACCATGTGGAATCTTCCTTCATAGGTGAAATACTTATAAATGATCATCAACAGCTTTGAAAAGTTGTCCTTCATGAAACTCCTAGGGATGGCATTTGTAAGATCAATTTCACTATGCTCTGGTTTGATGAAGTCTTTGCAATCCTGCATGGTGAACTTGATGCCTTTAAACCATTGAAGTTGTGACCACGTTTGTTTGTTTTCTTCCTTGCAGCCATGGTGACTTTATATCTTCTCAGCCTTTCTTGCTTGATGACACCTGCAAACTTTGAAACTGCTAGCAACCTGCTTGGCTCGGTGAAGAAGCTCTCCAGAAATCCAATAACATGTAAAGATAAAGGATATTATGACAAAAATACTAATTGGGTAACATTTTATTGATCTAGGTGGATATTGGTGGCTACCCGCCTATTCCACTTGGGGCCCCACCATTGTCTCTTCCAGTTTTTTTCACAACTTACTATTTTTAGCAGTTTTTTGGGTCTTGAACTTTCGAAACCATTTTTAAGCCCAAAACGGAGATAGTATGCCGAAGTTACATCCCTGGGAATTTAAAACACCAATTTACCCAAACGAGGCCCATATTTTTCGCGCTTCATCTCATAGGGTTAGCTTTTTGGACGTTTAGAATTCTCCATTGTTTCTCCATAATAAATAGGCCCTCGAGCCTCATTGTAATACAGTTCAGAGGTCTGTAGTCACCACATCTCTTCTCAGAGATTCGCTACCAGCACCATAGCTATTTTATTTCTATCTTGTTTGTAAGAATATTTCTGTGATTTGATATTAATGAAATGAAGCCTTATTTCCACTGTGTTTTTATGTTTATGGTTATTTCTGTATTCTGTTCCGTTCTTGCATAAATATGGATCAGTGGTATCAGAGCAGTTTTCTTTTTCTCGATCCTTCTTTGCATGTCCCTAACGAGGTCGAGGTATAAGGAGTTAAGGCTCGATCTGGTGGAACCTTTGCAAGATCAGCCTCGCAAATGTCGACTGATGCCCATGGGGGACAAAAAGAAATATGAGGGAGCAGGAGATCCTATCAAAATATTGCTCGAGGAGGCCCTCGAAAAACAAAGGAACGCGATGATGGATAACTTTGCCCAGATCCTTCAACGACTGCCCACCAGCGGCGCATTTGCATCCAGCAGCCACTCTGGAGGCACGAATCCCTTTAAGGTACAAGCAAAATTTGACATTCCCATATTTGAGGGTAAAATAGATGTAGATGCCGTAGATAGATGGTTGAATATATTAGAAGGATATTTCTTGGTTCATGATTTTTCTGACTGGGAGAAGATTATTTTTGCACTTCTCAAAGCTACCCCCAGGTCAAGGACTAGTGGGAAACCTACTGTGAGAAAATGGACGAGATAGAACCCTCTCTGTTCTCAGTTGTACCCACTTGGAATTATTTCTGAGATGCCATCAAGGAACAATACTATCCCATGGGGAGCTATGAGGACAAGTACATACAATGGACCACGCTGCGGTAACAAAGGGATCGAGATGTGCATGAGCTAATGAATTTGTTCCATGCCCTGCGCACAAAGTTGGGTATCAAAGATTCAGAGAAACATTTGGTGCTAAAGTATCGTGGTTGTTTGCACAGATACATTTAGGAGGAAATGGAGTTGCTCGACATCTCCTTGCTTAGTACAACATACTAGTATGCTACCAAGATTGAGTAGAAATTCAAATAGAAGAAGTGAGACTTTGGATATACGAATCAAAAGCAAGGGAAAGCTACCCCCAAACCGCAGAAAAAAGGAGAAAGCCAAGGCATGGTGGCCCAAGACAACCTGCCAAAGGCACAAGAAAAGAAAAACACCGTGAAGCCAAAGAAGGACACGGGAAAGTGGTGTGAGTTCCATAAGAGCTCCACTCACAACACAAGTGAGTGTCGGGCCAAGAAGTCGCTGGTGGCCGAGATGATGGATTCTGAGTTAGATGCATGCTCCAACTTTGAATCAGAACCTGACAAGGTGAATGAAAAAGGGGAGCAGATTATTGATGTGGAGCCCAATGCCACTGTTGCCACTATGAAGATCCAGAAGGAGGAACCAGAAGATCCAGAGGAGGCAGAACATCTCTTCCACTCCAAGATGTGGGTAAAGGGTTCCCCGCTATGGTTCATTGTCAACAATGGGAGCCAAAAGAACCTCATTTCAGCATATGTCGTGAAGCGGTTGAGCTTCCCAACCACAGTGCACCCACAACCATACACCATCGGGTGGCTTCACCAAGGACAGGATCTCCACGTTAGCCAGTAGTGCCGCCTTCCCTATAGCATCAATCCCTTCACGGATGAGGTATTGTGTGAAATTTCTCCTATTGATGTTTCTGATGTATTATTAGGCCAACCATACCTGTGGAAGCAACATGCTGTGTATGAGTCCCGGCCTCGTGCTGTTATTTTTACTTTGGGAAATAAATTGTACAGGATACTAGAGGTACCACCACCTCCCACTATCTCTTTGGTTACTACAAAACATTGTAGTAAGCTCATTTCCCAAACCAGGAAATTTTGTTTCCTAATGATCTGCCCCCAGGGAAAGAAGAAGACTGTGGCCACGACCTCCAAACATGGATCCTCTACAGGACAACAAAAAATGGACAAGGTTGTGGAGGAGTACGGGGACATCTTCACCTCACCCACTGGGGTGCTTCTACACTGTCAGGTCAAGCACCCCATTGACCTGACCCCAGGTGCACTGCTACCCAATGGACCAATGTATAGGCGATATGTTCTGGAGAATGATGAAATAAAGAGGTAGATTCAGGAGTTGTTGCAGAAAGGTCACATCTGGCCAAGCTCATCGCCCTGTGGGAGCATAATCGTGTTGGTACAGAAGAAGTATGGGACTTGGAGACTCTGTATTGATTATCGGGCACTGAACAAGATCACTGTCCGAAATCGGTACTCGCTCCCACGGATTGATGACCTTCTGGACCAACTCAAAGGGGAAAAATATTTCAGCAAGATTGACTTGAAGTCTGGGTATCACCAAGTACCAATCGAACCCTCTGATGTGTGGAAGATTGCCTTCAAAGCCAAGGAGGGCCTTTCTGAATGGCTCATCATGCCTTTCGGATTGACATATGCTCCTACAAACTTCATGAGGTTGATGGATGACATCTTACATCCATTCACCAACTCATTTGTAGTGGTATACTTGGATGACATTATTATCTTCAGCCATACTTGGGAAGAGCACCTACACCACATCCGAGAAGTCCTCCAAACACTACGGCAACACAAGTTATTGCCAATTTGGAGAAGAGCACTTTTGGCATGACCCAGGTTTAATATCTGGGATACATTATTGATGAAAGGGGGGTGCATGTGGATCCAGCCAAGATCCAAGTCATTCGAGATTGTCCAGCCTGTATAAATTATATAACTTATGTGTTATATGTCCAAGATTATCCCGATCTCACACTATTTTAACTTCATGCAAAATACAGAATCTATGCCACCATTGATCATTTGCAGAAATTAAATCAAGATTGCAGTGCACACATGAAACAATAAAAATTCACACACATTAACATAGTTGTTTAACGGGAAAGCCTGGAGCTGAATACCCCAAATACCCATATATAATATATTTCATAGATATCATGTAACAATCCTCATACAAATCTGATCATATCCAGCTCTCAGTACAATACAATCGCTACACACTAATCAAGCCTGATCTTGCAAATCCATGCACCGATCTTTACCACCTACTAGCCTGCCTCTACTGCACAATCCCTGCTGAAGAATGGCTTTGAATGAAATCAAATTTATCTAGCCTTGTTCACGCAATCCCCATTTTCATCTCCACTGAGTGTTGGATGCAATCAATGCATCACTATAGTCACAACTGATAGTCACACTTGCTCTTTCACCTATCTCTCCACTGGTCTCCACTGAAGCTACCATGCACTGTAGTTAAATGATGTATTCTTCAGTTGATTAATGAGTTATTATTAAGTGAATTAATTAACTAATTAATTCACACCACTCTCACTAGTGTATCAATCAGTTAGACTAGATAAAACTAGCTCAACTGAGTCTAACTAAGTTAAATTAAATGCAACTCCACCAACTACTTCTCCAACTCCACCAAAATTTGTTACATGAGTTCTAACTGAAGTCTCCATGGATTAGCTCCAGTAAACCCTAAGGAATAGCGTAATTCCTTTTTTCAGTTGTTGTGCCACATCTATGCACTTAACTGAAGTGCTCCAAGAGAATAAGATAATGTTTAGAGTCCAAATATTATTAAGAGCTAATAATATTCGACATATCTATTTTTAGACTGGAAATATAAAAATAGATTCCGCCCAATATGTCTAAAATAGAATTCCATCTATTTTTCCAACTTGATCAACCATCCACAAATAGCATCCTACAACTCATAGAATATGATCGACATGTCTAAAAATAGACTTTGCACCAAAAATAGCCTGCCGGCCCACTTAGTGAAGGTGAGTCTTTCCACTAAGCTAATCATCTTGTTGAATCTCAACACGCCCTCTCAACAAGATACGGATTATCTGCCACCCTGATCCTGTCTCTATGGTATTTGAATTTTCTCCTGGTGAGCACCTTCATTATAATATCTGCATCCTGATCCTCCGTAGGAATGTAAGAAGGCAACATGATCTTCTGCTGCACACAATTTCTGATATGATGATACCAGATGTCAATATGTTTAGATCTATCACGAAATACTGGATTAACCGAGAGTTTAATGCAGCTCTGATTATCACAATATATCACAGTAGGATCTAAGTGAGAACTGAACAAACCAACCAGGATCTTCCTCATCCATATAGCCTCGCATGCAGCCAAAATTGCTGCCATGTACTCGGCCTCCGCTGAACTGAGTGTTAAGGATATTTGTTTCCTGCTGTACCAAAAAATTGATGTAGATCCAATACTAACAATCCCTCCAGATGTGCTCTTTCTGTCCATTGGGCTTCCTACCCAATCTGCATCTGTGAAGCTATTGTCGTTCCTAGAGACAGCCTCGAGTTGTCAAAGACCAGTGCCTAGGACATCTTAGCTAGTAAAGAGTGTAAGGTATATCCTAAGACCACTATCAGCTCAGGGCTCTTTACCATATCAACTGCTCTGATGAGTTACAAAATTAGATGGGACCAGACAGCTTTTAGATCAGCAACATATAAAAAACATGTAGAGGCAAGAGGAGAATTACTTACACAGATGCATCAGATAGCTTAGAAACAAATTTCATCAAGGAGGGCCAGTTTCCAAATGTTATATAGGGATTGTTAAATCAAGGCGTTTGCAGTGCAGAAGGTAAAATAGGTGCACTAATTACCAATGGAATGGTACTCGGAAAACATATTTTTCTATAGAAATGGGCTTAAGAACTAAGAACCCATACATACCAATCAGTTCTGAATGAATACGATTCCGTGATATTCAATATAGAGGAAATCTGAATGAAGTGTAAAACAAAACACCATATCATGCATGAGCCATATTTAAAGCAGCTAGACCAGTCTCATATAAGTACCACATAACGATAAATTTATATCAGAATTGGCGAGTCACTCGCATTCCAAAACATGATATAAAGAAAATGGAGACAGTGAAATAGACAATGAAACAATACTACGAAGAAAGAGTCACAGACCATACAATATCCAGACCGGAATCCTCACATAAAATGGAACTTCTCTTCGCTGAGACCCTACGGGCTCTGATCATTTGCATTTATAATTCGACCACAAGCATACAAAATATTCTTACACAGCAAGTTTCTTCAGAAAATCTGGAACCCTTTTTTCTCATTCGATCTTACTTATATAGACCTCTTCCTATCTCAGCGAGAAGATATTTTTTGAGAAAATATCTTCTTCGCATGACCAAAATTTGTTAAAGGTCCTTATCAAAACAAAAAAACTCACGATGAGGAATCAGGCCTCTCATCATGGATAGTCAGGCACTTGGCCGTTTTTAAAACAGAAAGTTAAACAGTAGTCTGAATAAAAAGATAAAATGCTGGAGTGGAGCAAGTAGCCCACTCAAAACTTTAAAAAGTAACTAATTCAGTAAAAAGTAAAAAGGCCACGAGGGCCGAATCATGAAATAAAAATTCATCATTTGTGAGAAGGGGTCGAGGCTGTTGCTGATACTGGTGGCGGCGCGTTTGCAGATGAACTGGAAATTTGGCTAACGAACTAGGCACACCTCCGCTGACTGTCTGTGGCAGGCTCAGGCATCATTGCAAATCCTTCTACCCTGATGAAAGCCTTAGTGAGATCGCTCGGATTTTCCTTAGTAGGGACTTTATGATTTAACAAGTGAAGAAGAGAAAACTCTGGGCGCAGTGATGCGATCATGGTTTCAGCCTTGAGCCGGGTGGTTTTATCTGACATGACATCTGTCCGGTCCCTTTCTTGCTTCAGGCATGCTTCATATTCCGGTAATGTTCGCATCATAGAAGGGGTGGTGGAATCCCAGCACGTCGGAAGCCCTGTTGTCGTAATTTCAGCCCAAACTGCATCAAACCGGTCCACGGTGTATTGTTGTACAGATTAATCGTTCTTGCGGACAAGACCGATCTCCCTAGTACTAAAAGTATCTAGCAACAAACAGCCAAATATACTAATCTTTCTCTAAGCATATATGATATATGAAAAGCTCTATATAGGTGTTAAAATACCTACCTTATATCCAGTGCTTGTTTGAAGTTGTTGTTATCCTTCGCGCGCTTGAAGGAGTTTCGTTTGTAAACCTACAGTCACAAACAAGAAAAGTATTACATAGCACCTGTATAGACATCATAATAAACCATGCTTATCATAGTGATCAAGGAATCTATGAAATAAACCATTAACAAACATCTTTTGAGAAAAATGAGTATATTTGTATTAATTTCAAAAGAAGGAAAACCTTACAACCTGAGCCTTGATGTTGCACAAGCCTTCCCGGGCTCCGAAGCAGGAGTCTCCTCTACTTTGACAAGCTCTACACTCTTTCAACCAAGACAAATAGAGGTATGTGATCTCTCCTCACAAAAGTCTTGTTTAACTGAGTCTGAATCTCAACAGCACTTATCTTCAAATATTCTAAAGCTTCCAACTCACTTTGAGGCTACCCAATGCCTCTTTTTATAATGGGAAGAGGAGGTTTTTCTGTTCCAAATATGAAGGGATAGAATCCTCCTTCAAAGGGATAAGCTCCTCACATCAAGGGGTTAGCTCCATAAGGTAAGGGATACATGTACCTTATCAAAGCGTACTTATTCCCGAAAATTCTCGTCTAGAATCTTCTAGAATTAATCTCAAATCAACTTTTTAACTTTACTTTCTTGCCTTTTTTAGTTTTACAGGAGTCCGCACCTATAACACATAGAAGGTGTGGTGTTGGTCCGTAGGATAGTTTAACATTAGGTGCGGGCTCGCAGGCAATGTATAGAGAAAGTGCGATACCAAAGTTTAGGAGATTTTTAGGAACTTTTCTCTGATTTTCAAGGCTTGATATGAAGAACTGATATGTTAGACTTGAAAAAGGAGGAAGTATGAGTTATAATGAGCTCATACCCATAGCAGAATGTCAGGATGACAATTTTTATTGTAACATATTGCCCCCTAAAGTGCAAAGTCTGGAATAGATGAAACTGAAGTCTGTCATATATGAAGAGTGTAGTACTTTATCATTTCAAGGATCATCCTGTGGACACCCCAGTCAGAACCTGTAAAAAAATTCAATGCAAAATATATATATGTAATCATATCATCGCTGAGGTAGGCATTCCCATACTTAGATCAAAATTATCTAGAACTAACTTAAATTGTTCTCATACAGGAATGATTTTGAATACATCACAGTATAGACATGTGTAGACACAGTATGGACGCAGCCATCTGTTTATATATAGTCTACTGTATGAATGATAACAAAATTCCTCGCAGCCTGGATGGTAGAAACTAGATCGAGGGTCTTGATTTCCGCTTCTCAAACTAGTACGATTCTATCCATGTGAATAAATGTGTTGAAGTCGAACATGGTAGAAACCACTTGATTACCAGTCAATGATGGAAACTGTTAACAAGTGTGAGAGAAACCACCAGTAATGTCAATGCCTCTCAAAGTACCCAGTACAATCCATGAAATGTGAATGAATGAGATGAAGTCGAACATCTCACGGAATCATTCGATCGAAGGTCAATGATGCGACCTGTTGTCGAAGGTGAGAAACCTGCCATTGAGGCATGCAGATTTCAAGGTATTCATGATTTCTGGATCAACTTCCTAGATAATGAATTGTCGTCGATAGAAAGTGATCTGTCATAGGCAAGCCCACAACACGAAATCATAGATCAAGTTTTGAAAATATATTGGCAAGGACTAACTCAGGGATGGTCAAAAATGGATGACAGATATTTTGCAGATGAATGGTTTATGTGAACTGTCCTCTTGAACACATAATGACACTGCAGATGGCTTGGTGACAATTGACCCAAAGCTAATACCCAGAAACCGACTGAAGACTTTCAATGTGGTTTGATTAACTGTTAGGCAAAGGATTTCCCAACCCAGGTGAATGAAAGTGTCGTGTTCAAGAGTGGTTGACTGAATTTTCGAAAAATTTAAAATACAACAAACACGCCCATTTTTCTCTCTTTTCCCCCACCATTTCTGGAAAGTACCTCTTTATTTTTGACAAGCTTTAGGAGGATAAAATTTTCTTGCTTATAAGCTCATCCTTTGGATGAGTCCAACTTAGTTTAAAATTTGAACCCTAAGAAGGAGTGGTTCGTTCCTGTTTAAAATTGAACAGGTCCTTTACTGTTAAGTTTTAACGAGTCTAGTATAGGAGAAACTCGGTGTTTTTCAGTTTTAGGGAGTCAGAAGAAAAACTTAAGAAAACTCCGTGGGTGTACTTTTTCGTAAATTTAGTCTCTCGAGCCCGAAAAAAGATAAAATAATGCGGGAGAGAACTCTATTGACCGTAATTAGTCAACGTATACCTTTTTCGTAAATAGTCCATTTCAGTCCGTAAAAGGGGTAAACTTATACTGAAGGGATGATCATTCATTTACTTTAACGAGTTCGAATAATCAAGTGCTCGACAATCTTTTCATGTTTAGAGAGTCTGAAAAGGGCTTAAAAGAGGACTCCAATGTTTCGCTTTTTCGTAAATTTTTGAAAGAGTCCGAAAAAGTGATAAAAGTATGCTCTTTGTTGAAAAATGATCAGTTTTCCTGAAAAATCCAATTTCTGCACAAAAACTTGAAACATTACACATACCTGTTTAAGATAAGTAAAAATGCTTTTCAAAAATACCATTTTTAAAGTGAAAAATAAACAAATTAAAAATTTATTTATTCGAAAAAACTTATAAAAAGGACTTTTTCAATTTCATTTTTACTGTTCAGTTTCAAAGTGAAGAGTAAAAAGCTTTTGGGTAAGAAAGTTCCTCTGAAGATTCTAGAAAATCCGTCCGGCGAAATCGAGAACCGTCAGTCCCAGGTAATCCATGACCTCTTAATCTTTTATTTCATCTATTTACAATTCTGTTTTAGGCTTTAGATTTTATTTTTAGGGAAAAATATGGTTTACAAATTCGCCCGCTGGGGTCCGCAGGTAAGACATATGGGACCTGCGGACCCCGACTTTTTTCTATATAGAAAATATTCGTGTGTCCGCACTCATTACACAGAGCGCGTGTGTTTCTACGCACTGTGTATAAAGGCTAAGTGCGGTCCCCGCGCGTTTAAATTTAAAACTCAAATTTCTCTTTTGCCGCCCAAAAATTTCCAAATTAGATTGTTCTAACTTGTGTTTTTATGCATTGTAGGAGTAACAAGATGTTGATTTGGAGATAACGCGAACATGAGGACGTGGATGACACCGAAATGCTCCATTTGCCCACAATGCAAGCATTAAAAGCATGCGGTATATATAAATTCTGGGCCATCCAAGGCATGAGGGCACAGGTAGACCTCCTGACATGGCTGGTAAATAGGTGGAACGTGCAGGACTAGTGTTTCATTATTGGTGGCCACCGACTCGAAATTGAGCTGGAGGATATTTATTTTCTGACTGGTTTGTCCAAAAGGGGCGAACAAGTTTCTCTGTTTGGGACTAGGCCAGGTGGCCAGTCTGTCGCTAGTCTTCAACTAGAATTCTGTAATGATCAGGAAAACCCTAGGGACAAATGGATTGACATTAAAAACATCATTCGTCCTGAGCTGAAATTTATTGCATTTACTGTTACCAGACTGTGTGGGAGTGCTGCGCTGCATGTGGCTACCGGTTCCCAAATGCGTATTACTGTGGACTGTTTTTGCGGCACCATCTTCAACTGGTGCGAAGCTGTATTGGCCAATATAAAAGGCCAATTGACTAGAGCAAAGAATGGTAAGCTAAAAAAATTTGGATATGGATCCATTGTCGTTACCTTTGCTCTAGAGAGGATCCCCATGCTAGCTCCATAGAGTATTTCTGTTGATGCCGGTCGAGTTCGAGAACCTAGGATGACTCGTTGGGTCGCACTGATGGCCCATCACAGTATTGAGGGCTCTGAAATTGCTTGATTTCCTCCTTCATATTTTCGTTGGCTGGATCGCCAAATTTTTACCATAGAGGAATTTTCATATGCCGGGATAGATTTCCGTGGCGACTGAGAGATGACTCTCCCAGTCGAGGAACAGTGGGATGAATCAGGTAAAATCATTTTCAACAATTTCTAAATTCTATTTTTTTTTATTTTTTGATCATCTTTGAAGCTAATAACCAAAAGTTTTGAATGCAGATGTTGGCCCACGGTGACCAGCCCATCTCCAACCTTATGACAGAAGACAACCAGCTACAGTTGCACTAGCCCCAGCCCCAGCAGGCCAATCAGCAGAAATCTTGTTTGACTTAGAGCATCACCTAGAGCACCTGACTTTAGAAATTCCAGAGATGAACATAGATGAGATTCCACTCAGATTACAGAGATACGTGATTGGTGTTCCAGGACCTTTTAGGAAGTTCCTATGTAGGGTGGCCCAAGCAGTGGTCTTTTATCGTGATCACCATCAGTGATGGGATGATCGTGTTGTAGACTCATATTTTGACTTTTTGTGTTATCACTCTACCGATCATAAGGTGTTTCCAACCTATCATCGAAGATGATGTATATTTTTTGAAAAAAATCCTATATTATGATATATCGCTATTTACTGGCTATCTGTGTACATGTTATGGATGCTGCTTGATTTACTATTTTGATTATTGCAAATGTTGATTTATCATACTAGAATCAACTGCATCTGCTAATGTATTTAAATGTCTTGGAATATGTTGATATTCGATATAATCAAATTCACGTTCCAAGAGACGAACTCTTAAAAATAACCATAATAACACTGGATTCCTAATGGTATAGACCTTGTTAAGCTGTAATACAAAAAGTTCAAAATCTAACCTAACAATCAAACTCCAAATTCCAAATGATATGGTTTCAGACAATAACTCAATCACTGCACTATACTTGGCAATGCTATTCGTTTTTTGACCAAGGCTTACCCCATGCATGGATATTAACTCGTCAGAGGGTGAATAAATAACCCAAGCTGCAGAAGAAATGTTCCGTGTACTACGACAAGCACCATCAGCAAAACCAATGTAGGTTTGAAGAGACGTCGACATCTGCAATATCAAGAGTAAAACTCAGATAAGCAGTCATAGTGAAAAAAACACACTTCTAAACTAGGCACACTTTTCTAATCTAAAACACACCAGCAGTAAAGAAATCTAAACTAACAAAAATCTCCACACCTCGTTTAAGCATAATATCGCTTTAGATAAAGCCCATTTCTGGGTTTATCCAAAGGGACATCGTCAAAATCTATCAACTCATAGGCCCCTTTTGCTAACTTTCGTTTCACAATGTAAGGACCATGCCACATAGGCACGAATTTCCCAGCTCCTAGCTTGTCGTTAGCTTGATCATAAAGTAAAACTAGGTCTCCTTCTGAAAAATTTCGAGGGGTCACACTTCTATCATACTGAGCTTTAATCCGTTTAACATGAGCCTCGTTTGCTATTGCAGCATTTCGTCGATTCTCATCTAGTTGAGCCAAGTACAAGAAACGTTTCTCCTCTTCAAACGTAGCTGGGAGTAATTCTATGGCTAATTTCAGTGACGGAATTTCGCATTCAATCGGCAACACAGCTTCCAAACCGTAAACGAGTTGAAAAGGAGTGAAACCAGTTGATGTTTTTACCGAGGTTCGATATGCCCAAAGTGCTGAAAATAACATGGAATGCCAATTCGTCTTGTGAATACCAATAATGTGTTTGATCATGGTGACTAAAACTTTATTGATGGCTTCAACCAGACCATTGGCTTGTGGATAATACGGAGTGGAACTATCATGACGCAGGCCAAGTTGATCTGTCAGTTCAGTCATCATGACATTCCGGAAATGACTTCCATGATCTGTAATAATGGCTTGAGGAAAATCGAACCTAGCAATTATGTGATTAAATACGAAAGTTGCAGCAGTCTTGCCGTCAGCCGAAAATGTAGGCATCACCTCGGCCCACTTAGTAAAATAATCTACTGCTAAGATAATATATGCATGCTGTTAGTATAAATCCTTTGTCGAAGTGTACGAAAAAGGACCACTTTAATTACGCATAAATAATCTCCCTAACAACAAAAGTGGCTGCCAATATCTTCAGATCTGCGGTTAGTTGAACAAGAAAAGAGCTGCAAAAAACAGATCTATGCATGAAAAGAAATTAAGCAGTAAAAACAAGGATTTTCTTCATATACCAATAGACAAGACAAGAAAAATTTTTGAAAGAAATTTTGTATTAATTGGGCACCTGGGAGGAAAAAAAGAAGGTGTATCCAGTTCTCCTCAACGGGATGGGTTCTTGGAAGTCCTCAGCACTTCAGATCTAAGATTTCTCTCTCTTGTTGGTGTAGAAAACCCAATGCAAAGAATAGAGCTCAATGGGAGCTCACACAACAAATGATGGAAAAATGTGACCAAGTGTATAGATCCAGAGTGATCTAATAGGAAACAAAAGGTGAAGAATGGTAGGAAAAACCCTCCTATTTATAACAAAATATTGGGTCATTCTAGATCTTGGTGCATGATTAAAATAATGTTAACCAAATCTAGATCCACCTTTTATGGAATATTTTATTATATTTGTTGGAGGGAAAAGGTATTTGACTTGGGTCAAATCTCTTGATTTGTCAAAAATAAATAAATAAATGATTTATTTATCTTTTTAAGGAAGCGGTTAGAAGATAATCAAATAAATAATGATTTATTTAATTATTTGTGGGTGATTTGGTCATATTTAACAGGGAATATTATCTAAATAAGATTTAAATAATTATTCCTAGAAAATAATAAGATAAATAAAGGTTTATCTAATTAATTTCTTTGTTTTTGGGTTAAACATGACTAGGAATAATAATTAAATTATGGTTTAATTAATTATTCCATGAGGAAAATTAAACAAAATAGGTTTGTTTAATATTTCCTTTGGGGTTTCCTGTTTAGACCATAAACAACCTAATAAATGTGGTTTATTAAGTTATTTTACATAGTGAAAGCAATTTTACTTAGGGTAAAATTGGTCTTACATGGTGTACTTGGGTCCATCTAATG
>JAXQQM020065526.1:0-64667 GCA_034641835.2 Pinus albicaulis | reverse complement strand
TATATTTCATTTTTTACTTTCATGAGCATAAAAAAAAATATTCAATAACTAATAAAAAAAAAATTCAACAAAAAGTATGCAAGGAAACATTGAAATTAATGCTTGACATAAAAATAGTATGATAAATGAGTTTTTTATATAATGCAAAAACGTTCCAAGTATGGTAACGTTTGTCTTATAATAATACAATATTTTACATTATCAAATTTTCTTTTTCTTCTTCCTATTTCTAAAGCTCCTAATTACATCATCAATATCATCGTGCTCTGCTCCTGTTTCGTGCCTTTCGACCCGCACCGCTGACCTAGTTGCGTATTCACGATGTCTGGGCTCATCCAGTGACGGGGCATCGCCTACAAAAACAGATAATATTAAATTTTAATTGTCAGTTTTTAAATATCATTCAACTAGTTCGGTAATATTAATAAAAAAAATTGCAATGAGATTATTTACCTGGTGCACCAGTTGTCGCCGTTGGGACTGTTGCCCTGTCTTCCTCTCTGGTGGTAAGATCCTCAAGGGAAACATTCTCTGTCATTTAAACAAAAAACATTATAAGGACAACCATCAAGGTATAATTAGAAAAAATTATAAGTGGAAATTAATTACCATCATGGCCCTCACTGATAGTAGCATTGTTGGCCTGGTCCCCACTACAATGATCAGGTTGCACGTGAGGATCATCTACATCTGGCTCTAAAACTGGGTTATTTGCCTCGTCGGTAGTGCTGCTCCCCCGATTTAAACAAAGTTGTTAGACATTAAATTTATGGACGAAAACAAACATATTGAAAGGTTAATGTTTTACCTTATCAGGCATTCTAGATCTTGGGACCTACCCCAAGCTTCTGCGACGTTCAACTACGGCTTGATAGCCGAAATGGAAAGCGATATTTTTATCTTCCTCTGTAGTTTCTGTTCCGAATTCATCACCCTACATTACATATGATTGTGTATTTTTAATCATATTTGATAGGATTACAAAAGCGTTGGAAGGCGATACAATTAATTATAAGATGTTTAGCTACTTAATTACAATTCTTGCGGCTAATTTCAAGTAGCCGCCCTGGCCTAGCTTGTGATGGCCCTTTTTTTCAATCCTAGCTTTTGTTGCCTTTGAGGTGTCAGGAAACCTAGCATCAAAAGATTAAAGTCAGATATGACGTAGCACACTTTTATTTTAGACATAAAGAAAATTAAAGCTATTGAATTAAAGTTGTAATTTACCTTGCGGGTCCAGTTGGCATTTTTCCTTCTTTCTTTGCCCTTTTCTCTTTTCCGTCATGGATGAGTGCTCTCCACTCACTCTTTGGAACTATGAGAGGACGCTCGTATCTAGGGTTAAATTGCAATTGTGTACTATAGGTGTCCCTGGTATATTTCAAATATTTTCTAGCTACCCAAGAAATTGTTGTTTTGTCAAATGTGCCGATCCCAAAAAGGGCTTCTAGATAATCTAGAAGTTCTTTTTTCAGGTTGGAATTCTGGGAAGTCCACCTTGTGCGTATGGTTGGGCCAAAAATTACCAACGCATGGCTCTCCAAAAACCTGTAGAACTCATTGTTTCCTACACAGAAAAAAAGAAGATATTATCATTAATTTAAAAATAAAAATCATGATAAATATGTTTTAGATAGAGTACATGAAATAGTAAAAATATTAAAATTTACCTGGGAGTTGTACGTGCTTTATAGGGACACCTTCATCATTCACCAACAACATGCCATTAATGTTCCCTGTGGAGCTGACACGTGTAGCTCCAAGAAACGCAATAATGTAGTTGGCCATATCAGCCTCATCACTGCCAACACATTCAGCGGTTGGCTGGGTGTCTGCTTGGGCAGGGTGTGTTTCTTGGCTGGCACCTAAAGGAGTAGAAGGTGTACGAGAGGGTTGCAGGGCAATCTCTTGCCATTGTGTCCCACTTCCACCAACACCGGGTTCAACAAGTGCCAGAAAACGCTACATACAAAAGAACTTTTTGTTAGTTTAGACAATGTAAAAATTAAAAATCAAACTATCACAATTCATCTCATGCAGAACAAAAAAAATATCCTTTTGACTTTTTATTATTACCTGATATGTTTCTAGCTTGGTCATAAGTTTTTTTATCCTCTCTTCTGTTTCAGGTGTTTGAGGCACGTTTATCAAAGTATTAAATTCCGACCTTGCATCTCGTGCCTTTTTTCGCAACAAGAGCGCTGGAGATAGGGATGAAGAAAGCTCTTCCTCAAAGAGGGAATCATCAGGCGTACCATGGCTAGGTGTCTGCATATTTGAACAAAATTAATATTATTTCACTTATGTAAATAACTAAAATACCTGAAGATAGAGCAATGCTAGCACTTTACATGTTCTTCCGCTGGCCTCTTTCCACGATCATCCCATCTCGGGGTTGTTCCTGCACTGCTCTGATCAGTCTGCCACATTGCAATAAAATTATAAATGTAAAAACTTGAAAACAATATCTAACTTGAAAACACAAAATGAAACTGAAATAATTTCTAATAAGACACCGGAAGACAGAGTTAGAGTTTCAAATATGCCTTGCATTGAATTCAGTCCTGGAAACATGTCATTGCACATTAAGGCACCCAAACAAGAGACGAGTTGACAATGAAGACGTTATTGAATATATTGTTGGAGCAACTTCTAGTAAACTTGTTGTGAAGACCTTGAGGACATTTTTGGAGCAACATTGTTGAAGCTGATGGTATAGCATTGTTGGAGACGATCTTGAAGGGCCTTGAAGTGAAGCTTTTGGAGCAACTATTGAAAAATCCTTAGAGCATATAAGTAAGGCACTTTCTATCTTCCATCACCTTTTTCCTTTCAATATCCTTTAAACGATTTTGTTGATATTTAATGTTTGAAATCACGTTATAATTCCTTGATTATATGTGTTTGGGGACTTTCCCTTTGAAATTACCCAAAAATACCCTGGCAATTTTATCTTTAGGATGCATGTCTGACCCCATTATTCAATATTTTGATTGATAGTAGTAAACATAGAGAGTTAGGGGGCTCTTGACTTGGTTTGGTTGGGCCATTAGATCCCTAAAATATACTAGGGAGAACCCCCCTTGAGTTGGAGGAGAGCTAGCCCGAAGTGAAAAGAGGTTGGTGAGGTGATAATGGGGCTATTGAATTACACATGGTATCACACTTTAGCTTTAGGACTTTATCTTGAGAAGTGCGAGATTTTTCTATATCAATTCTCAAATTGTTTACAACGCTACTGTTAAGAACTAATAAGAAGTTATGTTGAGGGGTTTTTGGGTATAAGAAACAATACCATTTAAAAACTATGGTTCTCAGTCCTTGGCATTCCTTCACCTGGGCCTAGGGGCACACAAGAATAATTTCACACTAAACCATGCAAACTTAAAAGTAAATTAACAGATCCATAAAGTAATAATAATCATAATTCCTAATTTCCTATTGTACGATATGATGCAAATTATTCAAACATGAAGCAATGAAGACATGCAATGTCTGAATTTCAAGATTGATGAACCAATACAAGAAGTTAGAAACTACAACTTTGATTCAACACTCTGTGTCCTAACTCCAGGAAGGAATCTAGTTTGTAGTACAGAACATGCATCGTGTATTATCAATTCTTAATTGACCACAAATAAAGGTCATCTACCTCATCAATTCCTTCCCATTTTGTGTTTTTATGTTATATTCCTTATAAAAGTGTCAAATTTCTCTCAAAGTAAGCAACCACTGAATAAAAAATAAATTAGTTGAGATATGATTGAAAAATGGTCATTTATTTATTGAAAGAATCTTCACAATTTCTTTGGCTGTTTTTCATCTCAAGAAACAAGAAATGACCTAAGAAACTATCGTGATGTAATATAAGAAACAACACAGTGCAATGGCCATTTTCAAAGCCAAATGATGTCCATTGAGGACATGGCCTTTATTTGGTTCCTGTTTCATAGGAGTTTTGGGTAGAAATGGAACTTTGTTGTACCATTTCTAGTAGTAAAAAGGGAAAACCTTATTTTTCCATGGGAAATAATTTACCTTTCCTTTTTCAAGATAATCTAAATCACAAAAAATATGAACTATACTGCACACATTCTTGGATAATGTGAAAGTGGAAAAGGAATACCCTACGCAAGTGATGCACACATGTGCATTTGAACACTAATAGATTTTTGTAGTTGAAATGCAATGCTTGTTTTCATTTAAATGTAGGGTTTTTAAAGCAGGGAGAAATAATGGCTGCTAATTTAATAAGAGTTTCTTTGGGAAAAATTTAAATCTTGTATTGGGTAATGAAGATAGGGTATTGAATCTTGATTCTTGACATTTTGTTTAACTTGAATAACTCAAATGATTATAAATATCAGTGGATGAGTTCTTTTTTTCAAGTATGTCACTCAAAACTCTTATGTCAAAGCATTGTATGATGGCTAGCATTTGCTTGTTTCCCTTTCTTCAGTTCAATGTAAACATTATACTAATATATTGGAGCACGAATGATAACTACAATTGTTTGCTCTACAGTATATCCAACCCCAAGATTATGAAAAGTTTTCTCAAGTGGAGCTATTGGTTATTGATGAAGCATCTGCAATTCCATTGCCTGTTGTAAAGGCTCTGCTCGGGCCATATTTAGTGTTTCTGTGCTCTACTGTAAATGGGTAATAATTATAAATGAGCTAACCACAATCACAGATTTTGTAACCATTCGGTTTCCATGGATAGTGATGATGATATTAACCCTATATATTAGTGACCTATATCTATATGAGAATGATCTCAACATTGACCTTGATATGGTTGTATGGATGTGACCTTTGGTATGTCATCAGAAAATCCCCAAATCTGGAGAACTAAAGCTCATCACTTTCGATCTGGAGTACTACCCTTGTGATAAAGTTGATGACTTTCGATCTCCCATTCTCTACCACTTTGCACTTCAACTTCAATATAGATCAGACCAAGGGAAATTCGTTACTGGGTGTTGAGATGGATGAGTTTGTTGAACTAAAATCCATAGCTTAAACTTCATGAAACTGGTGGAGTCAAATTCATGCAAGCACAAACACATCTTACACATCCTCTTTGAAACTCATCCGAAAGAACATGGGAAGACATCTAGAGATAACCCTATAGCCTAACACAATCCAATGGAATTGACCAAAAAAACCCAAATAGAGTCAACCCTACTATAGGAGGAAGGGCCTGCAGTAAGAACTTACCATTTTGCAAGAGCTAAGGGCCAATGCTGAGGGCAAATGATGTTCTGCAAGAGTTGAGGGCGAATGCAGGGTGAATGCTGTTCTGCAAGAGCTGAGGGCGAATGTTGTTCTGCAAGAGCTCAGGGCGAATGCTGAGGGCGAATGTTATTCTGCAAGAGCTGAGGGAGAATGCTATTCTACAAGCGCTGAGGGCGAATGCTGAGGGCGAATGCTGTTCTGCAAGAGCTGAGGGCGAATGCTGAGGGTGAATTCTATTATGCAAGAGCTGAGGGCGAATGCTAAGGGCGAATGCTGAGGGCGAATGGTGTTCTGCAAGAGCGGGGGGTGAATGCGTGCGTGATATCATAGTTTTTAATAAAATCGTTTTTATGTAGCACGCATACAAGTGTCATATTTTTATGTAGCGCGCATATAAGTGTCGTTATATCGACGGTGGAAAAAGCGTCGCTATTGCGACGGATGCCTCCAAATGTCGCAATTGCGACACTTAGACATTGTGTCGCACTTGCGACGTTTGGAGGCAGCCATCGCAATAGCGACGCTTTGGGGCATAGTGTCGCAATTGCAACATCTTCCTCCAAACGTCGCAATTGCGACACTTCGTCTAAGTGTCGGTATTGCGACACTTTTCTCTAAACGTTGGTATAGCGACGGTTTCGGGCGGGATTGAAAAAATTTCGAGAAATTTTCGACATTTGGTCAAAAGCGTCAGAACCAAGTGTCGGAATTTCCCCCAAATGTACTAGTGAATGAACTTGCAAGGAAAACTCCACAAGCTAATAAGTTAAAAAATACAGAGATACCAAAATAACACCCTAAACTAAGCTTGTACAGCTTGCTTGAGAAAGTACACTGAAAAAAACAGAAACAACATAAAAATGTTGTATGGCCTGCTGGAAAGCCTGCAGAGCCTATTTATATGATTGTATGGAACTGCTCCATACATCTGTACAAAATTGTGCAACACCTGTATAGATTGCTGCATGTTGTCGAGATTTGCCTCAGCTGAATCCCTTCTCTCTCTCGGTTACATGACCGCTCAAGCATGATAGTATGGGTGAAAACCTCTACCTTGACCTGTCCTTATACGTTTAGCTGAGAATCTATTTTGAAATTACTCCTAGTCTAAGTCATGAAATAAGATACAATTTTTAGACTCGTATGTTAAATATAAGACTTCACTTTTTTTACTAAAGTAAATTACAAAATACAATTACTTTCTTTTTTAATATAACTACTTTTCAATAATGTATCAAACTACTCGCACATTCACACCAAACCTATGCATAAATTTCTTCCCAAGCTATAATTCTCAACAATTTGCATTTCTACATGTTGCAAAATTCATAGTATG
The DNA here is from genome assembly GCA_034641835.2 of Pinus albicaulis. Classification (NCBI taxonomy): domain Eukaryota; kingdom Viridiplantae; phylum Streptophyta; class Pinopsida; order Pinales; family Pinaceae; genus Pinus; species Pinus albicaulis. The sequence goes on along the minus strand of JAXQQM020065526.1, from coordinate 58,091 downwards.
AAAGCCAAAAGACTTCAATCGTGTATTGTTCATTCTAAGTTGGTAGGAAACATGAATTGGAACTTATCGAGCACAACCTCTCTTAGAACAATAGATTTCAGATCTGCACATCATCATACTCACCATAAAACATTCTGCTTCATTTAAGTTTTCAATATTATAGTCAATTATGTATTTTATTTCTATTGTGTGTTTGGATAAACATACAAGATCTATCTATGTCAAGGAACACAACATTCCTGAGGATATATTTTCATACCAAAATTACTCTCTAGACTTCTGGTGTGACTTGTGGATCCATCCCAGAGAGATGGTATATTTAGGGATCAGATAATAACATAAACATACAGAGATTATTATCGATTCTGAGGGGTGTAAGGTTCTAACTTCTCTAAGTAAAGCTTTCAGCAAATTGAAACCTTGTCGTTTGGCTACAGTTCGGTGAGCTACCAGAGGTGTCGAGGACGTCCTCACATCCACTCTAGATGCAATCCATGTGAACCAGTGCAAGCCTGATCCAAAAAACAGGAAAGCATGAAAACCCTAGGAGAAATTCATTTAATCTACATTTTTCATATTATTCAAGTGAATTGTGCTTGAAAAACAATCACATCTATCTGATATGGATATTTTGATCTGGTCAGTATAAGCTCAGTGGCAATACTTGAAGGTCAGAATGATCTGTACGTAGGCATGATAAGTCTAATAATTCCTTGACTGAGATTTCCTGAGTTGTCATCAGCTTATCCAACCCACAACATCAACGTCATGAAGCATTTCTACAATGTCCTTGCAATGGCTCACTTGGATATGAATCTGTTTGGTTGCTCAAACTCTAAGGCACCTTTGGTTGAAACTCCGCCCTTCCCTCTCAGCTAAAGAATATTCTCAGCATGTGTAAAGAAAAAACTGCCATCATTGATAGCAAAGGAAACTTTGCATTCCCCAAAACACTTATTAAATAATTATATCATGAAAATACCTCCAAAGCTTTATACACAATTGCTATCAAAGAATCTAAGGTAGGAATTGTTACAATAGGTGTTGAATTTACATGAAATTATGATCTGCTGATAAGAACAATCTGAAAAACACTTTCTTCTCTTACAAACACAGAATTTCTCTACCCAATTTGCAACAGAATTAGGAACATAAATAAAGCATTCACACAATTCAAGATAATTGTTTTTTAAACTAGGGAACCCAACTGGGAAAACCCTTTGCTTGATGAGAATTTTATTGATAGTAAAATTGAACAATTGATCTCTTACAAAATAACTCTGTCTCAATAGAAACCAATCTGATTTCTCTGCGAGAACTAAGCTTGAAACACCTACAAGTGTTGATCTCTGCTGCTCTCTACCAACCTGTGCACAAGCTTCTCTTGCACACTCTTCCTCCCACAAGCTCCACGCACAAACTTGTGCTTCCTATTTCTTGGTCTCACCAACTTGTGTGAACCAAAAAAATGATTAAATTTTAAACTTGTGCCTTCATTCCTCATTTTAAAGGAAATTCGAATGGTTAAAATTAGTGAGTTTGGTAATTAAGGAATTGAACTAGAGTTTTTCTAGTTAACAAAAATCAATAGAACTAGTTAACTCGATCCTCCTAAAAATTAGGAGGCTAACTCCACTTAAGCTTTAAGTTCCCAATTTAACTCACACTAGAAGAACAAAACTTGACCTTCAACTTCAACAGATCAGTTAATTTCTTCATGCACTCCTAAATTTTAGGAAATCCAACATGCACAAAAAAAAAGAACTCGACTTTGACTCCTTGAATTAAGGCACAAATCAAGGAATCATTTTTGTGGCTAATTTTCAACAATAGAATCAGGAACTGCTAATGTTCTTCCATTGACAACCGAGAAAGAAAGTCAAAAATGGGTATCAAAAGGATAAAAGTATGTAAATATATCTCAACTTGAATTTTTTTTATTAAATCCTTTATTTGCTCATGAACTAGTAGGAGAATACCTTATCAGTTTTCTTGATGTTGCTCACCCAGACTCGCAAGAAGTTTGTAGATGCCAGTTCCAAGGTACATTACAGATGCATACTGTACTATCCAATTAAATTATAGCATAACCTTGGTAGATAAAATCACTCCACAAAGACTGGTCATGTTTGTCAAATTAAAAGGAGTGAGACTTCTTCCCAAGGTATCTTATATGTCAATTAGTGGCAGAGCCATATTCAAGTTGCATAATACTTTCCTCCCAAATGTCAACTTGCCTCAAGGGATCAGGTTCTCAGTAATAGGACAAAAATTAATTTCATTTGAGAGAGCAACAAAGTTACAAATATATAGGGATATATTGCTGACAACATCACTGCAATCAAAGAATATATTGACATGGAAATTCTTGATCACTTCACAATAAAAAAGTAAAAGGCCCATTGGGAACAGATTGTCACAAATGAAATGGCCCACAAATAGAAAATTGACGGCAATAAAATTCATGCCATATATTGACCAAATACAACCCCCTCTTCGACCCAAAAAATAAGAAGAAGAAATCCTCGAGACATATTCCAGAAATCAAAATTAAAGGTCCCTCCTGAATTTGATATCTCTGTAGCAAAGGTCAGATGAGAAAAACCTTAGGGAACACCCTACTGGTGAGCTATGCAGTTGGGAGAAGAGAAAAAATTAGATGACTAGAAATCCAATATCAACCAATGATTTGAATCCAAGGAGAAGGACAACTATCTCTTGAACAGAAACAAGGAAATTGGCAAGGTAGATGGATGGTTACTGCACAGCATAAATTTTATCAAATAATAAGACAAAACAGAATACAAGATGTCAATGCATCCATGATAATCACTTCCTTGATAGAGTTAAAAGCCGGGTCCAACAAAATAGAATGTCGTAGACATATCAAATAGATGCAAATGTAAAGGATATGTATTCTAATTTCAAAAATATGTTAGTGTTATGGATCATGATAAAATAAATTCAAATGTGAGATGCTTCCAACAAAATCATAATAGATCAGTTTGCTACAGTCGAGAAAAGATGGCAAATGAAAAGACAAATATATAAAGTCTAAGGAACATTCCAAAGGTGGACTCATTCCCCAGGTTATGCAAAGTTTAGGGTGCCACTAGAGAAAAACACACACCAAAATTAGAGAGACTCCAGCCTAAATCTTTTCTAAATCTACCTCTAGGGCATCCTTGGGTTCGTGCAATCAGCATCAAGTATTTATTTTTTAATTTGTATTGCTTAATGACTTAGCTTGGAAAAAAAATGAGGCCACATGCTACAGAAATGCTAAAAGACAAATATCTAAAATCTACATTGAAACATTCACCACCAAATGCTACCCTAGGCATTTTTAGAGACAACGCATGAGGAGGTGAAGAGTTACAAAGATTGTTGAGCTGCCATGTGAATTGAACAACCTGAAAGCAAATTACAGACTTATTGAATCAACAAAAAAGAAGTGTTCCAGCAGTTTGCAACAAGAGAAGAGAAGCCTAAACTCCAAATATGCATAGAGAAGAGTGAATATTAGCAAGATTGTCTACCATTTTGATCACATTGCTTTGAATATTGTGAATCATGGAGAGACTAAGACCTCTAGATTTTAATCCACTTGCTGAATTGACATATTCTGCAACAAAGAGTTAGATTTTATCTATTTCCTTATATTTCCTATTCTTTACATTATTAATTCTTTCAAATTAGTTCTATAGCATTTTCTTACTATGATTGCTTAAGTAAGCTACTTCCACAGTTGTTGCACTCTAATAGTGTCACAATTTTGTAGTGAGTCACAGAATTATAGAAAATGTTTGGTGCATCAAGTGGGATCAAAGCAAAGTTCAGCTCTGGTTGAGAATTTGCAGAAGTATCAAAACTAATTCTCTCTTGCTAGTTGGGTTCCATTAGATCAATTCATGCGCAAGTGTGGTAGCAAGGAGACCTGAAAGAGATTCATTTTTTCTCTTGTCTATTGAGAGACAAGCAATGAGGCAGTGTCAAAAGAAAGGCTTGTGAATGGTATTCTTGTAGGCTTAGAAAACTCCTAAGGATGCCACCGCGAAGAGATGTGAGGAACCAGGAATTGGAGGAATTGAGAAGGAAAATTGAAGAATTAGAAACCAGACAAATTGGAGATGTTGTAGCTATAGGAGACTCAGAATCAGAGGATGTTTTGGTGGAAGAACCCAGTTGAGCATTTGATCTCATTTTGAAAGATATAGGTAATATAAGGGAGGAAGTTTCATGCTATAATGGGTTTGAAATTAAAGGCTCATACATTAGATAGGTGAACTCAATAGATACTTCGAGTATGAGAATGTCCAATACCCCAATATAGTTCGTTTTATAATAACTAAGTTGAAAGGGTATCCTACATTATGCTGCAATGTTGTGCAAACTGGCAGTGGACAAGCATTAGGAGAAGATTAAGAATTGGAAGAAAATGGTGAGTAAAATCAAGGACAAGTTACTTCTTGTTGATTATGAACAAATTTTATGCAGAGAAAGCACAAAATTTGAATCAAAAATAGATATCTATCTAGGAGTATACAAAATAATTCTTCAAAATGACTCCCAAATCAGGACTAAAAGAGCCATAGTATCAAAGCTTAGCAAGGTGTGTGAATGGATTGAAGGTCCAAATTCAAGATGAGATGTGTACCCATTCTTTCCAAATCATGGATGAAGCATATCAGATTGCTTCCAAGGTAGAGGAAAAGTTGAATAGGAAGTAGCAGTAGAATTGCAGAGGAAAAAATTTAGAAGCAAAGAAAGAGTAAAGGTTGTAAGGAGACATTATAGCGAAGAGAGATAAGCTAAAGCATTAAGAAGTAAAATTTCCTAAGGAGAGAACCATGTGGCAGAGGTAGAGAGTTTAGAAAAGGCAAGGATAAGTATGTCATTACTTGTTACAGGTATGGAGTAGATAGGCAGAAAGCATCTAAATGCCCATAGAAGCACAATCTAGGAAGAAATAACGAGGCTAGGACTCATGTCACATGGGCAGGTGAGGCATCAACTATGGGAGAAAATGTTGTAATACTTCAGCATGAAGAGGGTGAAAAACTTTTTTCAAAATGGCGTTACTCAAACCTAAAAGGAAGGCTACAAAAGTACATAAACAGAGGGAAAGTTTTTAGAACTAAATGTCGGGTTCTAGCCTTCTAGGTAAATGCTGCAAATTTACCATAGATGGTGGGAGTATATAAAATTTGGTGTCCACTGAGTTGATCAATACGCTAAAATTAAAGTGCATCTCCTATCCCAATCCATATTGGGTTGCATAGTTATAGAAATGTCAGCATGTCACTGTGACATAGTATTGTTTGTTGAGTTTTTAGATCAACAACTTCAATGATCAAGTATTATGTATGTGGTGGAGATGGGGGCATCTCACGTATTATTGCGAAGACCTTGGTAGTTTTATAAGAAGGTGCTGAATGATGGTATGGAAAATACATATGATTTCAACAAATATGGACAACATTATAGTAGATCAAATGGCAAAAGAGGAGACAACAACAATGGACAATAGTGATGCAGGGTGTAATGGCAACAAAAGTGGTCATGTAATGTTGTGCTCAACCAAAGAATTTCTTAAGGAAGAAAGATAGGAAAAATTATGTTTGGCCATAATGCCAAAGAAGTTACAAGAAGATAAGAAAAATAGTTATGTGCCGATGGAAACTCAACAATTGTTGAATGAGTTTGCAGAGATTGTTGCTGATGATATGCCAAAGGGAATACCTCCCATGAGAAGTATTTCACATTAGGTTGATTTGGTTCAAATATTAAGTCTACCTAATGAGGCTCCTTACAAATTGACTCCTACAGATTCAGAAAGCAAAGAAATATATAGGCAGGTGCAACAATTACTGAACCCGTGTGCAATTGCTTTCAATTTATACAACAAAACATGGAAAATAAGTTCACACCTGTAACAAACATAAAATAAGTTCACATTACCATTTTTCCTGTTGATGGAGGAAGGGCCTGCAGTATTTTAAGAAGCTTTTTGGAGTTTCTTGCACGTTTCGCGGGCAGCTCTTTGCAGCAGCAAGTGTATAACCAGTAGGGTTTGAGTCGATTGTGGAGATGGAAAGTAGCTGTAGTGATTACATGCAGGGGTAGCTGTAGTGATTAATGTAAAATTTTGAAAGGCTCGCGATTAATCCGAAACCTTTGAACCATAGGTTAATGAATATGCCACCATGTAATTCGTTTGAAATGCCTCTTTTGATATTAAAACCATAGTTTATGGCAGTAATGCTCCACCATATAAATAGGTATTAAAACCTTTCAAATGCCAACGTATAAAAATTTTGGAACTTAGGTTTGATTTAAACATGGCATATAATTTGTTTAGTTCCCTTAAACATGGCATTAAGGTTTTGAATAAAATCTTTTAGTTCCTTTATTAATATCACCCCATAAGCTTCCTTATACTCTTTTGTGTGTTTAATCAAACCTTTTAACTTTAAGAACTTATAATGGCTAGAGGTTTCTATTAGGTGAAGGAGATCTAAATTTTGGGAAACATCACTATGTGGTATTTACGAGGTGGGGTAGGGTTCTTGGGCAAATAAGAAAAGGGAAAAGCTTGGTACTAGAAATAGGATTAGAAGGATTAAAGTTAAAGATATGAAGATGAAATAAGATATTTTAATGATAATTTTCATGTAATATGTACACATGGATCAAATACTACATTAATGCTACCTATGAAAAATTTATATATGAGACATATATCTAAGACTTTTATGAGTCAATGAATAAATAAGCATTGGACATCGGTGTTGGGTTATACTTCATTCTTCCACTTATTAGCAAAGGGATAGACATTGTTTACTTTCATGTCTGGTAAGGATGTGGAAGTCATCCAAAAACAGAATTGGTTCTCGAGCAATACTTACATGGCATTAAAAGAATGGTGACCCTATTATGACCCTCTCAAGGAAAAAGAGATTGTATAAGCTATTCGGGTAAAGCTCCTTTCACTTCTTGTTGAATTTTTAAGGGGAGAACTTTCATACTTATTGGGGACATGAAGTTCATTAAAATGAATGAAAGAACAAAATATTAGACCACCAAAATTGTAGCTAAGTTGTGTAGAGATGGAACTAACAAAGTTTTAGATTATTATGATATTCCCTTTAGGTGAATAAATTGATGTATTCATGGCCATGTTAAAATTGTTGGCCCATTGGGACACCCACGAATATTTTTGGGTGAAAAGGAAAGGAGACATAATGAATGATCCTCTAGAGATATGGGAACACTACATACAAATATTTTTTGAGCCTATGCTAGGATTTGAGAATAAAATATACCCTACCATTACCATAAATTCATTGCAAGGAAAGAGAGCCAATGGGCATGTCAAAATTATAGAGTAGAAAAGGGGAGTCCTTAAAATGATGTTTGGGCATAAATATTTTATGTTGAAAGATGATCAACTTGTATAGGAGATTGCTAGGAGATTAATATTCAAGCAAAGGAAAAATGTAAGTTGTCATAGATCTCCTCCAATTACATTTTGTTCTCATGGGTTGGTAGCGGATAACCCACCCAATTGTCTATCCCTTGACAAACAAACCTTCATGGAAAAAATTCTTTTTTTAATATTAAGGTTGATGGAATTTCTTGGTTGGAGGTGGCAATGAGTAGGGTCACAATTCATATATCCTTTAATATATTAAAAAAAATCTCTTTGCAGTGAGGAGTAATGTTGATATAAAAGGTGGCATCAAAGTAAACACCTCATCTACTATATTAAAATCCACCGTGGGAATAAGGTCATACATCCTTTTGGCTAAACAAAAATCAAAGAGAAAGGTTAAATCAAGGAAGATGAAAAACATTAAGGGGCACTCAGAGTTGGGACTACCTATGGGGATTTTATTATTAAGCCATTGAATGTAAACCCGACCCACCCAAATGCGTTTTCTTGAGTGCCATCGCACGATTCGATCAACCTGACTCGTATGAACGTGTTTCCTTGGGCAGCCTCATACGACAAGACCTGATTAGACCCAACCCGACTCGCCCAAACGTGTTTCCTTGAGCACCATCAGTACTTGACTCGACCCAATCCATACAAATGTGTTTCCTTGGGCGGCCTCACATGACACAACTTGACCAGACCCAGCTCGACCCAACCCGTATGAACATGTTTCCTTGGGTGGCCTCACATGACAAGACCCGACTAGACCCAGCCCGACCCACCCGAATGTGTTTCCTTGAGTGCCATCAGTACACGACTCGACTCGACCCACATGAACGTGTTTCCTTGGGCGGCCTCATACATCAACAAGACCCGACCAGACCCAACTCAACCTGCCCGAACGTGCTTCCTTGAGTGCCATCACACGACTCGACCCGACCCGTATGAATGTGTTTCCTTGGGTGGCCTCACACGACACAACTCGACCAGACCCAACTCGACCCAACCTGTATGAACGTGTTTCCTTGGGTGGCCTCACACGACACGACCCGACCAGACCCAACTCGACACACCCGAACACATTTTCTTGGGCAGCCTCACACGACACGACCTGACCCGACCAGATCATCCGACCCGATCCGCCCGAACCGCGTGTTTCCTTGGGCACCCTTACAATACGGCACGAACCGACCTGACCTTATAACCCGAACTCATTTCCAGCTAATTGGGCACCATCACATGACTTGATCCGACCCGTACAAATGTGTTTCCTTGGGCGGCCTCACACGACAAGACCCGACCAGACCCAACCCAACCCGCCCGAATGCGTTTCCTTGAGTGCCATCAGTACACGACTCAACCTGACCCATACGAACGTGTTTCCTTGGGTGGCCTCATGACATGACATGACCCGACCAAACCCAACTCGACCTGACCTGTATGAACACATTTCCTTGGGCAGCCTCACATGACACGACCCGACCAGACCCAACTCGACCCGCCCGAACGCATTTCCTTTGGCGGCCTCACACAGCATGACCCGACCAGACCCAACTCAACCCGCCCAAACGTGTTTCCTTAGGTGGCCTCACATGGCACGACTTGACCCGACTCGACCCGACCCGACCCACCCAACCCGACCCGACCTGACCCGACCCACCCTTACAATACGGCACGAACTGACCTGTCCTAACCCGAACTCATTTCTAGCTAATTGGGTGCCATCACACGACTCGACTTGACCCATATGAATGTGTTTCATTGGGCGGCCTCACACGACCAGACCCAATCACCAGACCCAACCCGACCCGCCCGAACGCGTTTCCTTGAGCGCCATCAGTACATGACTCGACCCTACCCATACAAACGTGTTTCCTTGGGTGGCCTCACACAACACGACTCGACCAGACCCAACTCAACCCGCCCGAACGTGTTTCCTTTGGTAGCCTCACATGGCACGACCCGACCAGACCCAACTCGACCCGCTCGAACGTGTTTCCCTGGGTGACCTCACACGACACGACCTGACCCGACCCGACCCAACCCGACCCGACCCACCCAAACGTGTTTCCTTGGGTGCCCTTACAATACGGCATGAACTGACCTGACCTAACCCGAACTCATTTCCAGCTAATTGGGTGCCATCACATGACTCGACTCGACCCATACGAATGTGTTTCCTTAGGCGGCCTCACACGACAAGACCCGATCACCAGACCCAACCCAACCTGCCTGAACGCGTTTCCTTGAGCGCCATCAGTACATGCAGACTCGACCTGACCCATACAAACGTGTTTCCTTGGGCGGCCTCACACGACACGACTCGACCAGACCCAACTCAACCCGACCCGTATGAATGTGTTTTCTTGGGCGGTCTTACACGACACGACCCGACCAGACCCAACTCGACACGCCCGAATGCATTTTCTTGGGTGGCCTCACACAGCACGACCTGACCCACCCCGACCCGACCCGACCCGGCGCTTGAACATGTTTCGTTGGGCGCCCTTACAATACGACACAAACCGACCTGACCTAACCCGAACTCATTTCCAGCTAATTGGGCGCCATCACACGACTCGAATTGACCTGTATGAATGTGTTTCCTTGGGCGGCCTCACACGAAAAGACCCGACCAGACCCAACCCGACCCACCCAAACGTGTTTCCTTGAGCGCCATCACAAGACTCGACCTGACTTGTACGAACGTGTTTCCTTGGGCAGCCTCACACGACAAGACCCGACCCCGACCCGACCCGACCCAACCCCAACCCGCCCGAACATGTTTCCTTGGGCACCCTCACAAGGCACCACCCAACCTGACCCGCCCGAATGCATTTCCTTAGGTTCCCTCACACGACCAGACCCAAACGTGTTTAGGCGGGTGCCCTCAACCGAAACGACCCGACCCAAACATGTTTGAGCAGGCGCCCTCAACCAAAATGACTCGACCCAAACGGGTTTGGGCGGGTGCCCTCAAACGAAACGACACGATGCGCCCAGCCGAACGAAGGCACAAGGGAGCAAACGACAAACGCCCGCATGAATGTGCATAAGGCACCCGTGCAGTCACAACTTAGAAAATTTGATACGGCCACCATCAAATGAAACGACCCGACCCGAACGTGTTTGGGCATGCGCCCTCACATAGAGCAACACGGCACGCACGACGAAACGAAGGCACAAGGGAGCAACTAGAAAACGGGCTGCACGAATGTGCACAGGGTACCCATGCGGTCATAAGTACTTATCAAATTTGATACAGACGCCCTCAATGAAAATGACCTGGCCCAAACGCATTTGGGCGGGCACCCTCAACCGAAACGACCCAACTCGAACGCGTTTGGGTGGGCGCCCTCAACTGAAACGACCCTACCCGAATGGGTTTGAGCGGGCGCCCTCAAATGAAACGACCCTACCCGAACGAGTTTGGGCGAGCGCCCTTAAATGAAACGACACGACTGGCTACCGAACGAAGGCACAAGGGAGCATACGACAAACGGGCCGCACGAACGTGCACAGGGACCCGTGCGGTCACAACTTAGCAAATTTGATACGACCGCCCTCAAATGAAACGACTCGACCCAAATGTGTTTGGGTGGGCGCCCTCACACGGCGCGACATGACGCGCACGACCGAACGAAGGCACAAGGGAGCAACCAGCAAACGGGTCACACGAACATGCACAGGGCACCCGTGCGGTCACAACTTAGCATATTTGATACGAGTGCCCCCAACCGAAACGACCCGACCCAAACACGTTTGGGCGGGCACCCTCAACCGAAACGACCCGACCTGATCACGTGGGCAAGCGCCCTCAACCGAAACGACCTGACCCGAACACGTTTGGGTGGGCGCCCTCAACCAAAACGATCCGACCTAAACGAGTTTGGGCGGGTGCCCTCAAACAAAATGACACAGCGCAACTGGCTGAACGAAGGCACAAGGGAGAAAATGGCAAATGGGCCGCACGTACGTGCATAAGGCACCCGTGTGGTCACAACTTAGCAAATTTGATACGGTCGCCATCAAACGAAACGACCCGACCCGAACGCGTTTGGGTGGGTGCCCTCACACAGTTGGACATGACGCGCACGACCGAACGAAGGCACAAGGGAGCAACCGACAAATGGGCCACATGAACGTGCACAGGGCACCTGTACGGTCACAAGTACTTATCAAATTTGATACAGCCGCCCTCAACTAAACCAAACCAACCCAAACTCGTTTGGGTGGGCGCCCTCAACCGAAACAACCTGACCCGAACACGTTTGGGTGGGCGCCCTCAACCAAAATGACCCTACCTGAACGGGTTTGGGCGGGCACCCTCAAATGAAATGACCCTAACCGAACAGGTTTGGGCGGGCGCCCTCAAACAAAACAACACGACAGGCTATCGAACGAGGGCACAAGGGAGCAAATGGCAAATGGGCCGCACGAATGTGCAGAAGGCACCCGTGTGGTCACAAGTACTTAGCAAATTTGATATAGCCGCCCTCAACCAAAATGACCTGACCCAAATGCGTTTGGGCGGGCGCCCTCAACCGAAACGACCCGACCCGAACGCATTTGGGCGGGCACCCTCAACCGAAACGACCCTACCCGAACGGGTTTGGGCGGGCGCCCTCAAATGAAACGACCCTATACTCAAACGAGTTTGGGCGGGTTCCCTCAAACAAAACAACACGACAAGCTATCGAATGAAGGCACAAGGGAGAAAATGACAAACGGGCTGCACGAACATGCGCAAGGCACCTATGCGGTCACAAGTTAGCAAATTTGATACGACCGCCCTCAAACGAAACAACTCGACCCGAACGCGTTTGGGCAAGTGCTCTCACATGGAGCGACACGGCGTGCATGACCAAACGAAGGCTCAAGTGAGAAACTAGCAAATGGGCCGCACGAACGTGCACAGGGCACCCGTGCAGTCACAACTTAGCATATTTGATACGAGCGCCCCCAACCGAAACGACCCGACCCGAACACGTTTGGGCGGGTGCCCTCAACCGAAACGACCCTACTCGAACAAGTTTTGGCGGGCGCCCTCAAACGAAATGACCCTACCCGAATGGGGTTTGGGGGAGCACCCTCAAACGAAATGACACTACAGGCTACCGAACGAAGGCACAAGGGAGAAAATGGCAAACAGGCCGCACGAACGTGTAGAAGGCACGCGTGCATTCACAGCTTAGAAAATTTGATACGACCGCCCAAAAACGAAACGACCCAACCCGAATGCGTTTGGGCAGGCGCCCTCACACGGTGCGACATGCGCGCATGACTGAACGAAGGCACAAGGGAGCAACCAGAAAATGGGTTGCACGAACGTGCACAGGGCACTCGTGCGGTCACAAGTACTTAGCAAATTTGATACAACCGCCCTCAACCAAAACAACCCGACCCAAACGTGTTTGGGTGGGCACCCTCAACTAAAACGACCTGACCCAAACACGTTTGGGCGGGCGCCCTCAACCAAAACGACCCGACCCGAACACATTTGGGCGGGCACCCTCAACCGAAACAACCCGACCCGAACAATTTTGGGCGTGTGGCCTCAAATGAAATGAAACAGCGTGCCCAACTAAATGAAGCTAGCACAAGGGAGCAAACGGAAAACGGGCCGCATAAATGTGTATAAGGCACCCGTGCGGTCACAACTTAGCAAATTTGATACGGCCGCCATCAAACAAAACGACCCGACCCGAACGCATTTGGGTGTGCACCCTCACATGGCGCGACACAACGTGCATGACCAAACGAAGGCACAAGAGAGCAATCGGAAAATAGGCCACACGAACGTGCATAGGGCACCCGTGCAGTCACAAGTACTTAGCAAATTTAATATAGCTGCCCTCAACCGAACCGACCTGACCCAAACATATTTGGGCGGGTGCCCTCAACCGAAACGACCCGACCTGAACGCGTTTGGGCAGGCACCCTCAACCAAAACGACCCTGCTCGAACGGGTTTCGACGGGCGCCCTCAAATGAAATGACCCTACCCGAACGAGTTTGGGTGGGCGCCCTCAAACGAAACGACACGGCGGGATACTGAACGAAGGCATAAGGGAGCAAACGGCAAACGGGTCGCATGAACGTGCACATGGCACCTGTGCGGTCACAACTTAGAAAATTTGATACGATCACCCTCAAACGAAACGACCCTAGTCGAACGGGTTTGGGCGGGTGCCCTCAAATGAAACGACCCGGTGGGCTACCGAATGAAGGCACAAGGGAGAAAACGGAAAACAGGTCGTACGAACGTGCACAAGGCACTCGTGCGGTCACAACTTAGAAAATTTGATACGACCGCCCTAAAATGAAACGACCCAACCCAAATGCGTTTTGGCAGGTGCCCTCACATGGCGCGACATGGCACGCACGACTGAACAAAGGCACAAGGGAGCAACCAGCAAACGGGGCACACGAACGTGCACAGGGCACCCGAGCGGTCACAAGTACTTAGCAAATTTGATACAGCCGCCCTCAACCGAAACGACCAGACCCAAACACGTTTGGGCGGGCACCCTCAACCAAAATGACCCGACCCAAACGCGTTTGGGCGGGCGCCCTCAACCGAAACGACCTGACCCGAACACGTTTGGGCGGGTGCCCTCAACCAAAATGACCCGACCCGAACGGGTTTGGGCGGGTGCCCTCAAACGAAACAATACGGCGCGCCCAACTGAACAAAGGCACAAGGGAGAAAATGGAAAATAGGCCGCATGAACGTGCATAAGGCACCCATGTGGTCACGACTTAGCCAATTTGATATGGCCACCATCAAACGAAACAACCTGACCCGAACGCGTTTAGGCGGGCACCCTCACACGGCGCGACACAACGCACACGACCAAACAAAGGCACAAGGGAGCAACCAACAAACGGACACACAAACGTACACAGGGCACCCGTGCGGTCACAAGTATTTAGAAAATTTGATACAGTCGCCCTCAACCAAACTGACCCGACCCAAATGCGTTTGGGCGAGCGCCCTCAACCGAAACGACCCGACCCGAACACGTTTGGGTGGGCACCCTCAACCAAAATGACCCTACCCAAACGGGTTTCGACAGGCGCCCTCAAATGAAATGACCCTACCCGAATGGGTTTGGGCAGGCTCCCTCAAACGAAATGACACAGCGGGCTACCGAACGAAGGCACAAGGGAGCAAATGGCAAATGGGCCACATGAACATGCATAAGGCACCCGTGCAGTCACAACTTAACAAATTTGATACAACCGCCCTCAAACAAAATGACCTGACCCGAACACATTTGGGCGGGCGCCCTCACACGGCGCGACACGGTGCACATGAATGAACGAAGGCATAAGGGAGTAGCGGCAAACGAGCTGCACGAACGTGCACAGGGCACCCATGCGGTCACAACTTAGAAAATTTTGATTGTTAACATTTCGTAAAAATTTTGATGGTTAACATTTCTTTGATTTGCCCCACACCGTCGCAATACCGACACTTTGCTTCGAACATCGCAATAGCGACACTTAGCTCTAAGTGTTGCAAGACCGAAACTTTCCTCCAAAACGTCACAAGTCTGACGCTTTCCTCCAAAACATCGCCAGTTCAACGTTATGCTCCCAACATCGCAATAGCAACACTTAGCTCTAAGTGTCGCAAGACCGGCACATTCCTCTAATCCGTCACAATTCCAACGCTTTTCTCCAAACGTCGCAAGACCGACACTTACCTCTAAGTGTCGCAATACCAACACTTGTCTCCAAACATCGGTATAGTGACAGTTGTGGGCGGGATTTGAAAAATTGATAAAATTTGGGGAAATTTCCGACATTTGGTCAAAAGTGTCAGATTTTCTGCCAAATGTACTAATGATATAATATCCTATTATAATTTGTCCTTAATATTTATTTATTTATTTTTCACTTATTGATCCTATTTAACTATAAATCAATCTTAATATTCTTCTTTAACCTTTAGCTAAATTATTACTCTTCTCTTTAAAATTTAATAGCTTATTCGTCATCATTATATTATTAATTATACTAATATAATAGTAAAATTATATCCCGGATGTGGGTGATTAGTCCGATGATTGGTACGTGGGTGGCGTTGTGGGTTTGCGCGTGGTTTCTTACCACTGCCATCCAGCCTCGCACGACGTTTGATATTAAAGACTCTACCATCACCTTCAATGTTGCGTTAATGCAGCTCGTCCCTCCACACCAGCCCGCAAGCTATTCAACCATGGCACCTCCTCCCAGCCTCATTCATGCTCCTCCCCTGCGCTCGAGTTGCTCTTTTGCTGTCGCAGAGCCCCGCTCTCGGACCAGCACTGGGAAGCGCTGTGCTCTGGAGTGTTGTATTGATCTGTTGCCGGATATTCATGTCTCTCAGAGTCCCTTTTGCAAGCTCAATTTCCTTTCTTCCTTCGTTAATTACGGCGCTCCTTTGCTGGCTGAAGCTCGGTCCCTTACTGCCCTCCCATGCCATCACAGTGTTGATGCTTGCTCCGCTCTGCCTGTTCTTTACACTATGCCCAAATTACACCACAGAATGCGTTGCAGGCGGGGGAAGTTCTCGTGGGCATGTGGTCTGCCAGCCTTCCCCCTCAACCTCTGGTTCCTCTTCCTACTCCTCGGATTTCTGTACTGACCGCTATCCTGACACAAGAAGCAGACGTGGGCGGGGTCGTGGGCAGCCCCATTCTGAGGCGCACTCTCACCATTCCACCCCTGTGCAGTCTCATACAGCTCACTTTCGTTTCCCCTGTGCCTTCATTCATTACACTCTTATGGCTACTGTTACCATTGTGCTACAAGAGGATTCTTCGGGTGTGGTTGCTGCGACTCCAGGTGTGACTCTGGAGAAGAAGGTGGAAGACAGGAACAACACTCCTCCAACCGATTACTTGAAGCGCAAGGATCCCAGCGGCAATGCTCCTCAAGACATGAGCCTTCAGGCAGGACCGAGCGACCCCAAGTGTGGTTGTTACACAGGCAAAGAAGGCCATCCGGCAGAGGAAGAAGACCCTTATAAATATGGTTGCCGCATTGTCGAAGAATCGCCTCCCACTTCTCAAGAATCTTAATCAAGTCTGCATTCAAAGGTTTTTGTTTCCCAGTCACTCGAATGGGCTCAATTCCTTTTTGTCTCACAGTCGTCTTATGTTTATCAGTTCTTTTTCTCAAAATTTTGTTCTAAGGTTTAATTATCGGTTTCCCCTGCGTGGGCGGCAGATATCTGCTTGTTTGTTTGGGACCAGTAGTACAGTTATGGCTTTTTAAGTTTATCTAGTTAGAATATAGTTATGTAATTGGGCGAATGCCGCAACTCTGGGCAAGACCTTTGAGGCCATGGCCTCACTGTAACTTTTTGTATCAATAATAGAAGTAGACAAATTCAGAAGAAAATAAATAAATAAATAAATAAATAATAATAATAATAATTATTATTATTATTATTATTATTATTATAATTTTTGTTCCTTTTATTTTTCTTAATTTAATATACAATATAATAATTTATGGTTAATAACATTTATTTATTTTTTCCTATAAAATTTCATTTTTTTTTCCCTTTAACTTATATATTGACCAATTTACTTTTATATTTTATTAAATATTGAGCTAATATCTCCCTTTAACATTCTTATATTTTTTACTATGACCTAATTATTTTTAATATTTTATTTTCAACTAAACTTTATCTTAACGTTATTTTGTTGATTAAAATAAAATATATTTTTAACAACTAATTCTGGAACAAGATGTATCTCTTCTATTTATTCTTAATGATAGATTAATTTTTTCATCTTAGTTTTGATAATAAACCACATGAAAGAGTTCAAAACATTATCCAACAAATATTTATGATATGATTAATTTGAAATTCAATTTCAAAAGATCTATTGATATATTGAAATTATAGATTGTCCAAAAATTCTCATTACTATTAAAAATTAAAAAAATCACCTTACCTATTACACTATTTCGAGTTTTAAAAGCTATACTACTAAATAGGAATCATATGTAAGAAAAATATATATCATAAGTAAGGAAAATATAGATATATGTGATGGGGTATAACAAAAATATAGATATATGTGATACGGATGTATAAAAAATGTAGATATATGTGACCGGGATATGTCTAGGCTCACAATTTACACAAATGATATGCCTTGAAAGTCTACTTGCTTGATAAGTTGATATAACAAACTTGGAAAATTATATAACTCGCACGTAAACAATATTCGATAAAAACAAATTAATTATTATTAAAAAGATATGTAACTTAAATTTTAGTTTGAATAGATTATTGGAAAATTTGATTTTTTTTTTAAGTTAAAAATACTCACTTTTTTTTTTAAACAAGCGCTATATGGTAACTATTACCTGCTGCTTAATTTAAATATAGAAATGTTGCAATTTGATAAATAAATGATGGAATTTTGAATATATATATATATATATATATTATCTTTATAAAATATTGTGATTATAACAATAAATTATTACTAAAATTAAGTACTGGGCATTATGAAAATGGTCTTCAATAAGGAGAGAAATCATTTGATTTATTATATTGTTTTGAAATATAGTTAGTAATATATAATCATTATTAGTTATTTCTTTTAATGTTATTGATAAGTAATCGTTTAAAAAAGAAAATATTGCAATTAAAATAATATATTATTTTAAATGACTGGCAAAAAGATAAAATTTCCATAAAGTATGATGCTATTTAGTTATATTTATAATGGATAGGTTTTGTTGTGAACATTATTTATGTCTAAAGTGTTTTACCTAATCACAATTAAAGAGGCAACAAAGAGGAAATCTAAACTTAAGCATTAAATTTGTACAAGACGCATATTTAGAAATCAAATTTGTACAATGTTTATGATAAGATATCAGATATATGTCAGTTTTGGTATAAATGACCGTGTAGACATGATGGCACAATAAAAACCCCACCCTGCACCAATCAAAACAACAAAAATAAAGAATTAAAATAAATAAATAAATAATTCAAATATTTACATTACAAATTGCAACATTAATTTTAAGTCCACCAAAAACAAATGACATAGTTAAAAAAATGTTAAATAATATTAAATTTTAACATTTATTTCTCATCCAACCGTACATTATTCACATCATTGGCAGGGAGTGTGAATGGAATTGAAAGAGGCATCGTTAAGTGTTGGTATAGGAGAGCTTTGTGGATTTGTAAAAGCAACACTAGTGGGCCAAATTCAGAGTAAATTGGATAAGGACTATCACAAAGGATGAGGGTTGTAGAGGTTGTATTATATGATTTTATTTAGCGTTTTTTCAAATCACTAAGTAGTTGGCAATAAGAAGTGAAAAATATTAACCAATCAGAGATAAGAAAAATAGATTTATATAATATAAATAAAAATAATAATAAAAAAGACTAAAGTTACATTTTGACATGGAGTAGAATCTGACAGACAAAATACTCGTCACATGCACGTATTAAACGTTTAAAAATTAGACGTGACCATTTTTGGTGATGTGGGTTAAAGTTTACATAATGTTATTATGTTATTTTGATGATTAGGTTTTTTTTTCCAAAATGCTATTAATATATTATTTTGATTTGTTGAAGAATTAGATGTAAGGATTTATCTTAAATTTTAGAGAAAAATTTAAATATTTTAGGTTTTATTTTATTCAATTTTAGTGAGTTTATTTTAAATTTTGGAGGTAAAATATTTTATATTTAAGATTTATTCAATTTTACTAATAATCAACGTGAAACATATAAAATAAGATGTTACCTTCTATAAAAATGATGAGGATTTTGTTTTGATGGATTGATATTTTCTAATAGTAATGTTAATAGTAATGTTTAGAGTTGGTTTGAAAATAATTGATTTTTGTTTTGGTCAATTTCTTGGTAAGCAACCATTGATAAAAGAAAATGTGCATGAAAAGATAAAGATATAGATGAGAGTAATACTAATATTGTTGTTCTACTAACAAACACATGTAAATAACAATAAACATCTCTCCAAACAAAAATGATAAAATAATATTGTTGTTCTACTAACAAACACATGTAAATAACAATAAGCATCTCTCCAAACAAAAATGATAAAAACTTTGGGGGAAACCAAAAAACATATTAATGTTTCACTTTGCAAATTGGTTATTGGTGACATTATATGTCCCATCATATTTCTTTGGTCATATCTTTTATATACAAATATTATGGCATGTCCAGGTCCATGCAATTTCAAACCAAGATTCATGATTCAATAAATCATTTGTGTGTTATGGTCATTTTATTATTATAATAAATATGTAAAAAAAATAACACCATTGTAACTTTTAAATCAAATTTTTATTGATAAAAAATTAATTTGTTATCAAAATATTATTTAAAAAAACCAAAATTTTAAACATATATTTGTTGACTAAAAATATAAAGATCCAAAAAATCAAAATAATTATATAACCTGTAAATAAAAATCCAAATTCGAACGCCAGTTCCATTATCCCGCGGTCATTTCATGTTTACCGCTATCGTCCACGACGTTAGCGCAATAGATACGTATACATTTTGGGAGTCAAAGTCGTTAGCATAAAGAAAATATGAGACCCTGAACATTTTCCACGTCTTTGAAGCCAAATTTCTCGGTGTGGATGAAGAAGATGAGGTTCCCTATCACTGTTAGTGGTCGTCCCATAATTATCAATCTGACACTGCATGTTTTGTGGTGGGCCCACACTTAACACTATTGTAAGGTGGTCATATCTCACCATTTTTCGATGACAGTGACTTTAGGCATCATAGTCAATAATGATGTGCATGGGGTTTGCCAAGGAAGCACATTGTTCTTGGTCTTCATTTGAATGTGAATAGTGTGAAAGAGGATCACTCTTTGTTTTGTTTCCATGACATGTAACGTGCGCATCACGGGTGGAGGGAATTCTAGAAAATTCCACAGCGAAGGGCCACTAAGTAGAGCAAGGAGAACGGTGCACATCCCCCAATGTCAAGGACCGTGAATATTCCGTTGAACATATCACTTGATGACAATTATGTGAGGCCGTGAATATGATGTTAGTGGCGTGTAACACTAAAAGTCCCTATCATTAGGGAGAATAATTACATAATAAAAATGTTAAGGAACCCTATCAAAGTCGTTAGCATAAAGAAAATGAGACCCTGAACTTTATAAAGACGTTAACATTTTCCACATCTTTGGAGCCAAATTTGTGGGTGTGGATGAAGATAAGGTTCCCTATCATTGTTAGTGGCCGTCCCATAATTATCAATCTGACACTGCATGTTTTGTGGTGGGCCCACACTTAACGCTATTCTAAGGTGGTCATACCTTGGCATTTTTCGATGACAATGACATTAGGCATCATAGTCAATAATGATGTGCATGGGGTTTGCCAAGGAAGTACATTGTTCTTCGTCTTCATTTGAATGTGAATAGTGTGAAAGAGGATCACTCTTCGTTTTGTTTCCATAACGTGTGGAGGGAATTCTAGAAAATTCCACAGTGAAGGCCCACTAAGTGGAGTAAGGGCAACGGTGCACATCCCCCAATGTCAAGGACCGTGAATATTCAGTTGAACAGATCACTCGATGACAATTATGCGGAGGCCGTGAATATGATGTTAGTGGCGTGTAAAACTAAAAGTCCCTATCATTGTGAGAATAATTATATAATAAAAATGTTAAGGAACCACTCTGTGGTGAGTAAGGCTTATGACCAAGTAAAAGAGGCATGGAATATTGGCTATGTTCTATGTTAATTTTGATAATAAAAAAATCAAAAGTAATTTAAATGTTTGATAGGTTTAGGTGAGATTATATGCTTTTCTTTTTATGAGGTTTAAATGTAATTGATGTATAAAAAAATCAAAAGTAATTTAAATGTTTGATAGGTTTAGGTGAGATTATATGCTTTTCTTTTTATGAGGTTTAAATGTAATTGATGTGCATTAATGGTTAGGGGATATCTTGAAATACCTGACATCCATGTTTATTAGCAAAAGAAGTTGTGTTATTGTAGCAGACTATGTGTTGTTTCAACTTAATATAGAGATTGGTTTTACTACTCAAGATTCACAAGGGGTTTATGTGTTTGATATTTCTATGGCCTTTTTCAATTACCTATTTGCAGTGGTATGAGCATGTGTTATTTAGAATTCATTGGATAATGCTCTAAATTCCTTCACATGCTTGTAGATTGTGTTTATTCATTGTGTTACTGTTTCACTTATAAACCTAAACTCCAAGTGCCTTGACTTCCATGTTTAGCTGATTATGATGTTTTGTTGAAGACTACTTTGACTCCATGGCCCAATAGATGTTTTCTAATCTGTAATTCAACCAGTTATACATTTTTGTCCATTTTTATTTCTAGAGTTAGCCATCTAATCATTAATTAAAAATCTTAAACCTATTGAGAGAGCCCTCTCAGGTTGAGGAGGCTAAGCCTCAGCCAAAAGTTTGGTTTGAAAGAGTTACTCAGAGTCTACTTGATCAGCAGCCTATCAGGGTCAAATTTTGTGATAACATTGTCATTAAATGATTTTAGCTCAAGTGGTTTGGTGAACAATTTGTTTCTCTAGTTACATAAGTTCAAGTTTCTAGAGGCGTGTTGTATCTAGCATATTAGTGACATTTATGAAATAGTTGTATTGGTGTAGTAATGACAAATGATCTATCGAACCCTATAATGTGGTTCATCGCCATGACTAAGATGAAAATATCAATCTATAATTAAGAATGAATAGAAGAGATGCATCATGTTCCAAAACTAGTCGTTAAAATTGTAATTTATTTTAATCAACAAAAGAACATTAAGGGAGAATTTAGTTCAATATAACATATTTAAAATAATTCAGTCAAAGTAAAACAATATAACAATGTTAAACGGAGATATTAGGTCAATATTTAATAAAATATACAAATTAATTGGTTAATATATAACTAAAAGAAAAAAATAAAAATGGGAGGGATTTTATAGAGAAAAAAAGGAGAAGAATAAATGTCATTAATCATAAATTATTATATTGTATATTAAATTAAGGAAAATAAAGGGATCAAAAATATAATTTTATTGTTAAATTAGTATAAATAATAATATAATGTTGAAGAATAAGTTATTAAATTTTAAAGACAAGATTAATAATTTGACTAAAGGTCAAAGACGAATTATAAGGTTGATTTATACTTAAATAAGATCAATAGGTGAAGAATAATAATAATGAGGACAAATTATAATAGGATATTATATATACAAACAAAGGGAAAGGCCTCGGAATAAATAGGATCAATAAGGGAAGAATTCCAAATGAATAAATATAACGAAATAATATATTTATGTAAAAAAAACATAAATAAAATAAATAAAAGAGGAAACCCATAAATGATCAAGAGGAGAGGGCAGGAATCCAACTTTTACTCAGTTTCCAACCATCGTCCTTTTTTAGATTTATCTAATGTTTGTTTGGACCCTCATGTTTTTTTCCTTTCGGAAATATGATTAAATTTTTCCCTAAATCCAAGAAAGATTCCCAATGAAGACATTATTTGCAACATTGAATATGGGATTAGTGACCTTCCTGATAACATTAAGGAAGTTATTAGACAATATTGTGATATTGTTCTCAAGAAACTTAAGCCTCCTAAGAGAAACATTAGCAAAAATGAGTTTCTTGCCCTTAAATCCTTAAGAGATAACCCAAATATTGCCGTTCTTAAGGCCAACAAAGGTGGGGTTGTTATTATTTTAGATAAAGTTGACTATGTCAACAAAATGTTAGACCACCTTCATAATAGTGGTAGTTACAAGAAGCTTGATAAAAATCATATTAAAAAAGTCTCTAAGGAGGTCATTTGTGCCATAAAATCCAATATTTCTCTTAACCCTTTAACTGAGAAACTTATTGAAAGCAACCCTCTCACCGCTAAAACTTATGGTCTTCCTAAGATTCATAAAGGAAGCCCTCCCCTAAGACCTATTGTTAACACAAAAGGTGATCCGAATTTATGCAAGAATGCAATAATATATAGAAATAAACATAAAAAAAGAGATGCAGCGGAAACAAAACTTCATTTCATTAATATCATGTTGAGATTGCAACAAGATGATGAGCTTAGTGAAAAGAGTTGCCTTCACTAAGTGGGCCCGTAGGTTGTTTTTGGCGCAAGTCTATTTTTAGACATGTCAATTATATTCTATGAGTTGCAGGATGCTATTTGTGGATGGTTGGTCAAGTTGGAAAAATAGATGGACTTCTATTTTTAGACATATTGGGTGGAATCTATTTTTAGATTGCCAATCTAAAAATAGATATGTCGAATATAATTAGCTCTTAATAATATTTGGACTCTAAACATTAAATTATTCTCTTCGAGCACTTCAGTTAAGTGCACAGATGTGGCACAGGAGCTGACAGAAGGAATTACACTATTCCTGAGGGTTACATGGAGCTATTGCATGGAGACTTCAATTAGAACTCATGTGACAGAGTCTGGTGGAGTTGTAGAAGTAGTTGGTGGAGTTGTGTTCAGTTTAACTCAGTTAGACACAGTTGAGCTAGTTGTATCTAGTCTAACTGATTGATACACTAGTGAGAGTGGTGTGAATTAATTAATAATTAATTCATTAAATATTAACTCATTAATCAACTAAAGAATACGTCAGTTAACTACAGTGCATGGACAGTTTCAGTGGAGACCAGTGGAGAGATAGGTGAAAGGGCAAGTTGACTATCAGTTGTGACTATAGTGATGCATTGATTGCATCCAACACATAGTAGAATTGCCAATGAGGATTGCATGAGCAAGGCTAGACCAATTCGAGTTCATTCAGAGCCATTCTTCAGCAGGGATTGCGCAGTAGAGGTAGGCTAGCAGGTGGCAAAGATCGGTGCATGGATTTGCTAGATCAGGACCTGATTAGTGTGTAGTGTTTGTATTGTACTGAGAGCTTATGAGAAGATTTGTATGAGGATTGTTACATGATCTCTATGGCATATATTATATACAGATAGTTGGGGTTTTTAGCTTCAGGCTTTCCCGTTAAAACATTGTGTTCATATGTGTGATTTTTTATGGTTTCAATGTGTGTGTGAAATTGATTTAATTTCTGCATATGATGATCAATAGTAGAAGAGATTATGTATTGTGCATGAAGTCAAATAGTGTGTGATCAGGATAATCTTGGATGTATAATGCAATAGTTATATAATTTCTACATATCATATAATAGTAATATGCTTACAAACATAATGGAAGTAAACTAGTTAGGGCACTGGTAGGCTTATATCTGAGAAGAGATGTGGCGGCTACAGGCCTCTGAGTTGTGTTACAATGAGGCTCAAAGGCCTATTTATTGTTGAGAAACGATGGAAAACCCTAAACATCCAAAAACCTAACCCTAGGAGATGAAGCGCCAAAACTATGGGCCCCATTTGGGTAAATTGGTACATCAATATTCTCGGGGACGTAACTTTGGCATATGATCTTTGTTTGACGCACTCAATACCTCTTTAGAAAGATCTATCTGAGGACTACGAGTTTTGACATGAGAAAAATTTAAAGAATGTCCATTTTTCTCCCAGTTTTCCCAAAAAAAAACGTTGTTTAGCGCCTCAAAACGGCTCCAGAAGTCCAAGACCCGAAAAAACTGCTAAAAATAGTAAGTTGTGTTGAAACTGAAAAACTGAAAGAACCGATGGTTGGAGTCCAAATGGAATAGGTGGGTGGCCACCAATATCCACCTGGATCATTCCTCCCCCCTTAGGAGGCAATGGTCCCCATTGCATTGAGTTCCTCCATGAGATGACGCAAATTTTGCTGAACTTGGTACTAGATTTTTCGAAGATGTCATGGACCTGCTAGCGGATGTCCCAGATGCGTTCAATAAATTTGTTTACTTTATCATGTTAGGTCCCTATATTACTAGTATAGTCCCTTATTGTTGTTAGTGTAACCCCCTTATTGTTATTATTGTACCCTTGTAACCCCCATTTTGTTATTATTGTGCCCTTAAATTATTATTGTTAGGTCGGTTAGGATTACATTGTGGCCCACTAGGATTTCATTATGGCCCCATGGACTCCTATATATAGAAAGGAGGTTTTGTAAATTGAATCATCCAAGAATTTTTCATTTATGTAATGTATTGGAGGTTTCTCCCTCGAAGTGGCTTATTTCTAAGGCATTGATATCTCTTTTCTTCTATTTTTGGAGCTGGTTATACAACATTTGGTATCAGAGCTTTGGATTCTAGGGTTTCGCTGCTCTAAACAGGTCATCGTGGCATTTTCGCTATAACTTTTTTTCTACGAAGGTTCAGAATCTGAAATTTTTAGGGTGTGAAGCCGAAATCCTGCGGAAACTCGTCAAAACATTTCAAAGCTTGGTTCGCAATATTTTCGGAGATTTGTGGAAGGTAGTGCTTTTTTAGGTTCCCGAATTTCATCTCAAGGAGGTGATCGTGGGAAAAGATTCATAACTCTGTCTCTGAGCATCAGATTGGAGTGTCATAACAAGTGTTCACAAGTACACAGACTGTAGTTTCTTGGCTATCAATTTCAGAGCTAAAGGATGAAACAGTGACACGTGGCAAGTCGTACAAGTTCACTCTACTGAACTAATCCATAATTAGGTCATTGTGGGAGATTGGACACAACTTTGTCTTGGAGAATCCGAATCAAGTCAGACCTGTGGCATTCAAAAGAGAATTCAGAGGGCTACATTGGTACCAAAATTCAAATATTGAAGTGTTGCAATCACAGAGATAATCCAATTTCAATATCGAGCTCCTCAAAAGCAAGAAAAAGGTGTGTATTTTTTTTTTCCGAATTGCATAAGTCTTGTTTGAAGAATCAATTTGAATTGATTCCAAGGACATATTGTAGAATAAATATCAGTATTGGGTTCTAAAATATGCCTCGTAAAAATAATTCAACACCCATTAAGCCTTCAGAAGGCTCTACTATGACTCATGAAGATGAAGAATTGCAACATGATCTATCAAAATTACAAGAGCAAGTGCACCAAATTTCGCTCTCGCAAAGAGCAACAAAAAATGAAGTGGAAGTTTTGAAGAAAGGCATGGAAGCTAAGATGGATGGCATGGAAGCTAAGATGGATGACATGAAAGACAACATGGAAAACATGAAGATTGATCTAAAAGTAGACACAGAAGGTTTGACAAAGTTGATACAAGAAATGTTTCATAATGGTGAAAAGATAGTAGCAAAAACTCCTGATGAGAACAAAATAAATGTTAATCGTGATTTCATAAACTCTAATGTTGGCAGGAGGAACCACCATATTCCAAAAATGGAGATGAGGAAGTTTGATGGAAAGAATCCTGTAACATGGATACTACAGATGGAGCAATATTTTGATCTCCATAACGTGCAAAACACACAAAAGGTACGCATTGCAACTTTACATTTAGAACAAAATACATTTGTATGGTATCGATGGCTTTGCTCCCATAAAATTTTTTTCACTTGGTCAATTTTTACGGAGGAAATGATAGCACATTATGAGGATACAAAGAGCAACACCTTCTTTAGCCAATTGATAAATCTCAAACAAAAGGGTTTAGTGGGGCAGCACATTGAGGACTTCCAAAAATTGAATATAAGGGTAACTGATATTCCAGAGGAACACAGGATTGATCTCTTCATAAGCACTTTAAAGGATAACATCCAACATGAAGTTCGCGTTTTGGAACCTGATTCATTGGAGAAGGCATTCAGGTTGGCAAGAAAAATTGAATGTAAAATTATGGTGACAAGGAATCCTACCACTCACTTCTATAAAGAGGGAAGTGTTGCTACTCCTAGATTTCAACAACCTACAAGGTTGACACCACAACAATTGGAAGAAAAAAGAGCAAAAGGTCTTTGCTATAGTTGTGATAGAAAATACACTAAAGGTCGTAAGTGTGCCGAGAAGAAATTATTTTACATAGATTGTGAAGAGGAAGAAGAAAATGAACAAGAAGAGGATATACACCAGGAACCAACCCTAGAAGAGGAAGAAATGAGTATGACCATATCGTGTAATGCATTGGCAGGAATTACCACTCCTCAAACTCTCAAGATAGAAGAACATATCAAGAAGAAAAAGGTAATAGTGTTGATTGATTAAGGAAGTACCCATAATTTTATTCATTGTAAGGTAGCCAAGGAATTGAATTGTTTCCTATACCCAGCACCAGAATGTCAAGTGATGGTTGCAAATGGAGGAACTATAAATTTCTCTGGAAAATGCCATAATATCAAACTAACCATGGGGGAATATGTATTGACTAGTCCAATGCTTTCCATTCCTATGGGAGGTGCTGATGTTGTACTAGGAGTACAATGGTTACAATCTTTGGGGACGGTAGCTTTTAATTTTCAAGAACTTTTCTTGAATTTTTTTTCAAAAGGAAAGAAAGTCGAATTACGGGGTATTGAAGGGAAGCCAGGAAGGATAATAAGCTCTAATTTCATGACAAAGCTTCTAAAGAAAGAACAACGAGGCGTAATTTCACAATTATGCTCTCTAGAAGTTCCGACATCAAAATCATCTATTTCTGCAGATCTCCAACAAGTCTTGGACAATCATTCCAAGGTGTTTGAAACTCCCAAAGGACTCCCACCTATTCGTGATCATGATCATGCTATTCATTTGATTCCAGGAAGTGTTCCTCCAAAAATAAAGCCTTATAGATATCCTTATGTCCAAAAGAGTGAAATTGAACGTATGATTGCAGAAATGTTAGAGGCAAGTATCATTAAACCTAGTCAAAGTTCTTTCTCTGCTCTTGTAGTATTGGTACACAAGAAGGATGGATCATGGCGAATGTGTCCGGATTATAGGGAGCTCAATAAGCTCACCATTAAAAATAAATTTCCCATACCTGTGATTGATGAACTATTGGATGAATTACATGGAGCAATTTATTTTACCAAGTTGGATCTTTGTTCAGGATATCATCAAATTAGAATGAAGACTGAAGATATTCCAAAAACAACATTTCGAACTCATGAGGGTAATTATGTATTTTTGGTCATGCCTTTTGGCCTTACCAATGCACCTTCTACATTTCAAGGGTTGATGAATTCCATTTTCAAATCCTTCCTTAGAAAATTTGTGCTAGTATTTTTTGATGATATACTAATCTACAGCAGGTCTTGGAAGGATCATGTTGAACATGTTGACAGGGTGCTCAAACTATTGCAGGAGAAACAATTATATGCAAAAAAATCCAAATGTTTCTTTGGAGTACAAGAGGTGGAATATCCGGGTCATATTGTATCTCACGAGGGTGTTAAAGTAGACCCTAACAAAATTAAAGCCATTAAGGAATGGAAAGTTCCCACAACCATAAAGCAGTTGCGAGGATTTCTCGGGTTAACAGGGTATTATCGCAAGTTTGTTAAGAATTATGGGAGAATAGCACCACCTCTAACAACATTATTGAAGAAAGATGCATTTTCATGGACTCCTGAAGCAACTAAGGCCTTTGAACATCTTAAAGAGGCAATGTGTCGAGCACCAGTCTTAGCTACACCAGACTTCACAAAAACCTTTATTGTGGAATGTGATGCCTCAGGAAATGGAATTGGTGCTGTTTTAATGCAGGAAGGAAGACCCATTGCTTTTGAAAGTCGTCCAATCAAAGGAAAGTATTTATAAAAACCTATTTATGAGAAGGAAATGTTAGCAATACTGCATGCACTAAAGAAATGGCGAACTTACCTAATGGGAAGACACTTCAAGGTAAAAACTGATCATGATAGTCTTAAACACTTTTGGAACAAAGACTACCTTCAGAAGAGAAGAAAAAATGGGTCACAAATATGTTGGGTTATGACTTTGAAATAATCTACAAAAAAGGAAAGCTTAATGTTGTTGCAGATGCACTCTCAAGAAAGAATGAAGAGGTGGAAGCATTTCTTTGTGCCATTTCTATTATCCAACCAGATTTGATAACCGAAGCAAGACATGAATGGAAGAAGGACAAAGATATATGGACACTCATTCAAAAGTTACAGCAAGATCCTAGTACATATGATACATTTAGTTGGAAAAATGATTCCTTATGGTACAAAGATCGCTTATATCTTTGTAAGAATTCCCAACTAAAACAAAAGATTCTTCTAGAATTGCACACTTCTCCTTTAGGAGGACACTCAGAATTTTTAAAAACTTACCACAAGGTGAAGAAAGAATTTTTTGGGATGGCCTTAAATCTGATATTCAAAATTTTGTGGCTGAATGTTTGGTTTGCCAGCAGAATAAAGTTAAGACAATTAAGACCCCAGGAATTCTACAACCTTTATCCATTCCAAGTCAACGTTGGGAGGAGATTTCAATGGATTTTATCACAGGTTTACCTAAGTCCGAAGGAAAGAGTGTCATCATGGTGGTAGTTGATAGACTTACCAAGTATGCACACTTTGTGCATTATCTCATCCATTTAAAGCAAGTACAGTTGCTACTACATTTATGGACAGAATTCAAAAGCTACATGGAAGCCCAAGGGTTATTGTGAGCGACAGAGATCCCATTTTTACTGGAAATTTTTGGACGGAGTTATTTTCTTGTTTGGGTACTCAATTAGCTCATAGCTCATCTTATCATCCTCAATGCGATGGTCAAGCTGAGATAGTGAATAAATTTTTGGAAGGATATCTTCCTTTTTTGTATCTGATAAACAAACACAATGGATCAAGTGGTTACCTCTCATTGAATGGTGGTATAACACTTCCTTCCATACTGCAGCAAAAATGACCCCATTTATGGCACTTTATGGATATCATCCACCATCCATCACATCATCTTTAAGGGAAAATTCTAAGGTTCAAGCAGTGGAAGATCACATCGAGCATCAGCAAGAAGTTCTCCAACTCTTAAAGGATAACCTGAATTTGGCACAAAATCGAATAAAACAACAGGCAGATCAACATCGCAGCGAGAGAAGTTTTGATGTAGGAGATTGGGTATTTTTACGGCTACAACCATATAAACAAATGTCCCTCAAGCAAGCTAAGAAGGATAATAAATTATCGCGAAAGTACTATGGTCCTTACAAGGTGTTGCAAAAGATTGGTACTATGGCATACAAATTGGAGCTTCCTGCTTCTTCGCGAGTACATCCAGTTTTCCATGTTTCATGCTTAAAGAAGGTTATAGGTGAAAATCTTCCAGTTCAAACAATATTGCCAGAACTTGGTGAGGAAGGAAAAATCATATTGGAACCTGAAGCGGTCACGGAAACAAGAACTCGACAACTACGGAATCGATCAATTTCAGAGTATCTCATCAAGTGGAAGAATTTACCCACTGAAGATTCTACATGGGAGGATGAGAATTTTATACAAAAGCACCCAGAGCTACTGAAGCATTGAGGACAACACTTTTTTTGAAGGAGAGGGGCATGTTAGGTCCCTATATTACTAGTATAGTCCCTTATTGTTGTTAGTGTAACCCCCTTATTGTTATTATTGTACCCTTGTAACCCCCATTTTGTTATTATTGTGCCCTTAAATTATTATTGTTAGGTCGACTAGGATTACATTGTGGCCCATTAGGATACATTATGGCCCCATGGACTCCTATATATAGAAAGGAGGTTTTGTAAATTGAATCATCCAAGAATTGTTCATTTATGTAATGTATTGGAGGTTGCCCCCTCGAAGTGGCTTATTTCTAAGGCGTTGATATCTCTTTTTTTCTATTTTTGGAGCTGGTTACACAACAACCTGATAAATTACATGTGTGGATTCTATCAGTGTGGTCTCATGAGGTATGACAACATGAGGAGACAGTGCACCTAGGGTCAGACTAATGGAGTGCTTGACCTGATAGTGTAGAGGAACCTCTGTGGGTGAGGAGAAAATGTCCTCATATTCCTCCACGACTTTTTCCATCTGTTTTTGTTGTGTAGGGGAGCCCTTTTTTGAGGCTATGGCCACAATATTCATCTTTCCCTATGGGAAAATTATAACGAAAATAAATTCCTGGTTTGGGAAACAATCTTATTGCGTTGTTTTGCAATATTCAAAGAGATGAAAGGAGGCGATACTACCTATGGTATCCTGTACAATTTATTTCCCAAAGTAATAACAAAAGAACGAGGCCTAGACTCATACACATCATGTCACTTCCATAAGTATGGTTGGAAAAATAATACATCAGACACATCAAGAGGAGCAACATCACATAGTACCTCATCCATGAATGGCTTGATGTTGTACGGAAGGCAACACTGCTAGTGGACGCAAAGATATCTTCCTTGATGAATCCAACCAATGGTATACAATTGCGGGTGTGCTATGGTTGGTAGGCCAAGCCGCTTCATGACCTCTGTTGAAATGAGGTTCTTTTGGCTTCTGCTATCGACAATGAATTTCAGTGGAGAACCCTTCACCCCATCTGCGAATGGAAGATGCGCTCCCCCTCCTTTGGATCCTTGAGATCCTCACTTTGGAGCTTGGTGGTGGAAACAATGGCACTAGGATCCACATCAATGATCTACTTCCCTTTTTCATCGCCCTTGTCTGGTTTTGACTTGGGATTAGGACATGCATATGATTCGAGTGCCTTCAATTCGACCACCAACGACTGTTTGGCCTGACACTCGTCTATGATGTGAGTGGGGATATTATGAAATTCACACCACTTCCCTGTGTCCTTCTTTGGATTTATGGTGTTGTTCTGAGTCACCCTGCTTTGGCTTTGCCCCTTGTTCTGTGGTTCAGGGGCGCCTTTCCCTAGCTTCGGATTTGTGGATCCAAAGGCTCGCTTCTTCTGCTTAAATTTGTACTCAATCTTGGCGTCATAGCGATATGTCGTGCCAAGTGAGGTAATGTCGAGGAATTACATTTCCTCCTGAATGTATCTATGTAAAAATTTGTGGTACTTGAGCACCAAATGTCTCTCTGAATCTTTAATACCCAACTTTGTGCGCAGGGTATGGAACGAATTCATTAGTTCGTGCACATATTGATCCCTTTGCTACCGCAGGGTGGTCCATTGGATGTACTTGTACTCGTAGCTCCCCACAGGGTAATATTGTTCCTTGATGTCATCTCGAGACGAATTCCAAGTGGGTGCGGCCGACAATAGAGAGGTTTCCCTCTCATCCTTATGCTCACAGTAGGTTTCCCACTAGTATTTGACATGGGGGGCGACTTTGAGGAGTGCAAACATAATATTTTCTCGGTTGGAGAAATCATGGACCAAGAAATACCCTTCTAGCAAATTCAACCATCTATCTACAACATCTGCATCTATCTAGCCATCAAATACAAGAATTTCAAAGTTGACTTGTACCTTGAAAGGAGAGGCACCTCGAGAGTGGCTGTTGGATGTAGATGCACGACCGGTGGGCAATTGTTGAGGGATCTGGGAAAATTTATCCATCATCGCGTTCCTATGTTTCTTGAGGGCCTCCTTGAGCAATAATTTGATAGGATCTCCTGCTCCCTCGTCTTTATTTTCTTCCACCATGGTAGGTCTTCGAGGTTTATGAGGCTGATCTTGCAAGGGTTCAACCAAATCGAGCCCTAACTCCTTATACTCTAACCTCATTGGGGACATGCAAAGAAAAACAGAGAAAGAGCAGGCTGCTCTGATACCACTGATTCGGATGTATGTAGGTTCGTAATAATATACAGAAATAAACATAAGCACAGAGATGCAACGGAAACAAAACTTCATTTTATTAATAAAATATAACATAAATATGCTTACAAACATATTGGAAGTAAACTAGCGAGGGCGCTGGTAGGCTTATCTCTGAGAAGATATGTGGCGGCTATATGCCTTTGAACTGTGTTGCAATGAGGTTCAAAGGCCTATTTATTGTTGATAAACAATGGAAAACCCTAAACATCGAAAAACCTAACTCTAGGAGATGAAACGCCAAAACTATGGGCCCCATTTGAGTCAATTGGTACATCAATCTTCCTAGGGATGTAACTTTGGCATATGATCTATGTTTGACGCACTCAATACCTTGTTAGAAAGATATTTCTGAGGACTATGACTTTTGACGTGAGAAACATTGAAGGACCTTCCATGTTGCTCCCGATTTTCCTAAAAAAATGTTGTTTAGGGCCTCAAAACTGCTCCAAAAGTTTAGGACCCGAAAAACTGCTAAAAATAGTAAGTTGTGCTGAAAATGAAAAATAGAAAGAATCGATGGTGGGGGTCCAAATGGAATAGGTGGGTGGCCACCAATATCCACCTGGATCAAAAGGTGGGCCTACTTATATTTTTGTTAAATTATTAGCACGAAAGCTCAAACCTTTTGGTTGGTCATGATGATTCCTTTGTCAAAGACTATGCTTCCTTTGTCAAGGAGTTATTTGATATTAAGCTAGACCCTAGGGAATTTTTGGTAAGATTTGATGTTGTTTCTCTTAACAAAAAAATCCCAATTAATTACACCATTAATTTCATAAATCGGATCGATGATCATGGCACTACCAAATTAGTTGGTTTTGTCTAACCTGTGCCTTTTTCAGCTTCAGGATGTATTCTACGAATAGACTTGTGGAGTAGCCATGGTTCTCCAATCTCCCCTATCATTGCTAATCCTTTCATGGAATATTTTGAGACTAAAGCTTTGGCCTCAACTCAATTTAAACCCAAACTCTAGAAAAGGTTTGTTGATGATACTTGTGTTGTTTAGCCCCATGGTCATGAGAAGTTAGATTTGTTACTTAATAATCTTAATTCTCAAACTAATTACATAAAATTCACTATGGAGGTTGAGGTAAATGGTAGTCTTCATTTATTTTATGTTCTCCTTTCTAGAATGGAATATGGTTCCTTATCTCACTAGGTATTTCGCAAAAAAAGTCTCACGGAACAATATCTTCATGCCAATTCTCATCAATTTTCGACTCAGAATTAGTTCTTAACACTCTTGCTACCCGTGCTCTTAGGATATTTGATATTAATCACCTAGAAGATGATAGATTCCATCTTTTGAAGGTTTTTGAAAACAATGGCTATAGTAGACATCAAGGTCTTGCAGCTTTTCAGAAATCTAGTAAAGGTCCAAGGATTAAAAAAGGTTGGGATGGACAAATTTTCAATGTTCAACTTTCGTTCATCCATGGGACCACTAATAAGATTGCTCATATTCTTACAAATAATGTCTCTGCTACCTTCAAGTCCCTTAATACCATTATAAGCTCCCTTCGATCTGTTAAATACCTTGTGAACCCTAAGGACATGAAAGGGGTTTACTCAATTCCTTTCTCTTGTGAGGTTCCATACATTGGGGAAACTTGTTGATCCACTAATTTAAGAATTCAGGAACATGCAACAGACATTAAGCACAATCATTCTCATTCATCATCCATTTCTAAGCATGCGGTGAAAACTAAGCATCATGTATACATTGAGGATTCCAAGGTCATCACTAGGATTGATCATTTCCACCATAGGAAGTTGAGAGAGGCCATCGAAATTGAAAAAAAAAAAATTAATCTCAACAGGGACGATGGTTGGAAACTGAGTACAAGTTGGATTTCTTCCCTCTCCTCTTGATGGTTTAGGTGTTTCCTCTTTTTATTTATTTTATTTATGTTTATTTTTATATACATATATTTTTTTTTTATATTTATTTGTTTGAATTCTTTCCTTGTTGATCATATTTGTTTTGAGTACTTTCCCTTTCTTTGTTATATATAATATTCTATTGTAATTTGTCCTTAATATTTATTTATTTATTTATTTTTCACTTATTTAACTATACTTCAATCTTATATTCTTTTTTAACCTTTAGTCAAATTATTACTCTCGTCTTTAAAATTTAATAACTTATTCTTCAACATTATATTATTAATTATAGTAATGTAACAATAAAATTATAATTTTTTATCTTTTTATTTTCCTTAATTTAATATAGGATATAATAATTTATCATTAATGACATTTATTCTTTTCTTTTTTTTCTATAAAATTCCATTTTTTTATTTTTTCCCTTTTACTTATATATTAACCAATTTACTTTTATATTTTATTAAATATTGACCTAATCTCTCTTTTTAAGATTATTTATTTTTTACTTTGACTTAATTATTTTTAATATTTTATATTTAACTAAACTCTCTCTTAATGTTCTTTTGTTGAATAAAATAATTTATATTTTTAACAACTAATTCTGGAACAAGATGCGTCTCTTCTATTTATTCTTAATAGTACATTAATTTTTCATCTTGATTTTGATAATGAATCACATCATAGAAATTGAATTGTCATCCAACAAATATTTATGAGATGATTTATTTGAAATTCAATTTCACGGAGCCTATTGATATAGTGAAATTATAAATTTTCCAAAAATTCTCATTACTATTAAGAATTAAAAAAATCACCTTACCTATTACACTATTTCAGGTCTTGAGAGCTATACTACCAAATAGGAATCATATGTAAGAAAAATATATATCGTAAGTAAGAAAAATGTATAACAAAAATATAGATATATGTGATGGGGTATAATAAATATATAGATATATGTGATGGGATGTATTAAAGATGTATAGAAAAAACGTAGATATATGTGACGGGGATATGTCTAGACTCACAATTTACACAAAGGAGTAATGTATAACAAAAATATAGATATATGTGACGGGTATAACAAAAATATAGATGTATGTGATGGGATGTATTAAAGATGTGTAGCAAAAACATAGATATATATGTCTAGATTCACAATTTACACAAAGGAGTTGTTTACCTACGCAATAGAATAGTTTGGATGGCAGTTCTTTTTAGGAATTTGGTAAAAAAAATAAAAAAATCAGATTGTTAGTGTGTTTGAATTGCATTTTTTATGGTGGAAATGGATTCATCACCATCAAAAATCCTTAGGGCACCCAAAATACTGAAATTTAATCTTTATAACCAAGATTTTCAAAAATATTTACCAAAATTTTTCATAATCTTACCAGAATTTATGGATTATTCTATGGGTTTTTTTAGACTACTACTTTACCCAAATGATATAACCTGAAAATCGACTCACTTAACAAACCTAGAAATTTATATATAAATTATAACTAGCACGTAAACAATATTCGATAAAAACAAATTAATTATGTTTTAAATATAAATATATTTCTTTTTTAAGTTAAAAATATTCACTTACCTCCCGGATGCGGGTGAGCCATAAGAATTTTGTGGTGGCTGACTCAAGGCGTTACAACTGGCCAGGCCACTTGCCCACCTCGGAGGACAGTACCAAGGCATTAAAGCCCCTCGGTGAACCACGTTCGGCATTCAAAGCTCTTGCTCTCTGCCATTACTCAGCAACTTGCTCGGCGCACACATCAATGGAGCTGCGTCCCATCTCCATCACTGCTACTTATGCCCATCATTCTCTGGCTTTGTCATTCACCTCGGCTCGGCTCTGGAACTCCATCTCTGTCTTTGACTTGCCAAACAGTCGACTAGAGCTGTTACTCCTCTGTCTGCTCAGTGAGTTGTTCATCCCTCGCCTCTCCACTGCACTCACCCCCTCGCCGAGGCAAACCTCACGCCTTGCTCGCCTATCACCTCTCCTTTGCACCCGCCTTCCTTCCAGTCTATTCGTTGTGAGAATTTGCAGTGTTTGCCTTCGCACTTGCCCTTCGGTTTTCCCTCTCAGTCACCTCATTCTGCCTCCATCCCCAGCGTGTCGCGAAGGCACCGTATGAGGTGTAGGCATGGTGGCGACAGAGGCGCAGGCTCTCGCCCGCCCCTTTCCATCCACGAAGCTTGCAGCACCATGCCTCCGTCCGACAATGTAGCTCAATTCCACTTCGACAACATCTTGGACAATCCAAGAATTACTACCACTATCTCTGTTTTGTTTCAGGAGGTGCAGTGTGTCAACATTGCTTCAAGCTCCAGAAAGTGTTTGAGGAAATCCATCATCTCCACGGTGCCTCCTCAGGATTCCAGAAAATCTGCTTCCCTACCCGCCAAATCTGGTTCGCAGTCCTCTAGCAGCACGGGCAATGGCAGTGGGAGTTCTGCACATTGTGATAGGTAGCTGAAGAAAAGCCGCTCAACTTCCTCTCCTGAGAACACTGCTCAGCAGTCCAAGGGTGACGAAGGAGATTCAGATGAAGAGTACAGACGTCCCATTGTGGAAGAGACTCTTCCTTCACACCTCAATAGCTAGCTTGATGGTCTTCCATGGCTTTGATAGGTCTCCTTGTCTTTTCTTGGTCTTTTCTACTGCTTGGCTGTATTTTTTGGACAATATGGTTGTAAATGTTTTCGTTGCACAAGATGTTTTTGTAAACGCTGGTTTTTTGCATAACTTTGGGATTGTTGGTTTCCCATCCATGGGCAGCATCCTATGGGCTAGTTTCCCCGTTAGGGGCGGTCTCTTTTTTTATTTTTTGCTTAAAACTCCCTCCAGAATTGGATAGCTTTGCAGCTCCGAAGCTAAGTCCTGCTCTGTAAACTATGTTTCATATTAATAGATTAATCCAACTTAGAAAAAAAAAATTATTCAGTTATCTTTGTAAATAAATAACTTTAAATAAGTTTTAAATTTTATTTCTCTTTTACTCATTTATAAATTATATGAATAAGTCAAATCCGGGATTAAAAAAAGTTTAATTTTGACATGAAGGGAGTTTCATTCAGAGGTGGAATCTCACAAGTAAAATGCCCGTCACACAGGTTAAATTTGACGGGTGGTCTTACTTATTAGACTTTTTTCTGACAATTTTATTTTTAAAGTATTCATTTTATGACTTGTAATATTTAATTTTATAAATTATAATTATCAACTTAAATTCATCTTAACTCTATCAAATCTATCAACTATAAAAGTAAGAACATTATAAATTATATTTCAAAGTGGTTTGTGGATTTATTTTCATGCGAAAAAGATGCCCTGAGTATTCATAAGTATATTCATGTTGATTAAACCATCCTCTAGTTTTAAGACTGCTTTAATTCTCAACTTGTCTAGTCAAAAGAATTATGGTATTTCAAATATTTTTGTCATATGTAATTTTTAAAGTTTATATATATATAATCTGTCGTGCTTCAAGTTTTTTTTTAAGTTTTATTATATATATATATATTTGTTTTTGTATAAAATGATGAAAGATAGCAGCAAGGGAATAAAATAGTATAACCATTATAAGTAACTTCAATTCTAAACCCCAATTCCGTTAGTAAAAAATAAATATAGTAAGTATATAATTTATGTTTGAAATAGTAAATATAACTTTGTTAGTAAATAGTAAATATAATAAGTATATAATTTTGTTTGAAATTGTAAATATACTATTTTTTCTATTGATATCTTGATCTACAGTTGGGGTATAACGCAAGCATCAAAACCTACCAACATCTTGAACAACAGTTGGGGTTTAATACAAATTTGAAAACTAGGATGTTGGTTTTATTATGACAATCTAGCAAATTTGAAAACTAGGATGTTGGTTTTATTATGACAAACTACTTTTCTTTTAACGGGTTAGAAATGTGTAATGTTTTTTAATTGAGTGGATTGACTGAAATGAAAACCAGAGAAGGTTGACAAATCCATATCACTATTTTTAAAAGCAATTTAGTGTTTTTAGTCTATATTATTGACTTATAGCATTTATATATATAAAAAACTTGAATTCTAAGAAAATTTACTTGTGAAGACAAAACCTACATGCTGAAACTAAAAAAAAAAAGAGCAGGGACCAAGGTACTATGGTAACAATCACATATCTTAAAGAATCATGTATTCCCCGAGCCCTTTACAAAATTGAGAAAGCTCCAGGCTCCATCGGGCATTAGGCATTGACTACATAATCTTACCAAATCTTAAGGGTTCCAATTTTCACCACATACGATTTGAGATTATGATAAAATTGGAACGAAATTTGTAGGAGATCAATGTGAGAGTTTTTTTTAGAGTTGTACAATATGAGTGAGTCGTCAACGTAGGTGATAATTTTCATAAATATTTGAACTCCATAATCAATTCCTTACCAAACCAATGTCAAATTTCCAATGCTGACAATGTTGTGTCAATAATGCATTAAATATGTAAATCAAGATCTGTTGCCTAGACAATATGGATATCTACTTGAACTCCATAATCAATTCCTTACCAAACCAATGCCAAATTTCTAATGCTGACATTATTGTGTAAATAACCCGTTAAATATTTAAATCTAGATCTACTGCTAGACAATATGGATATCGACTGGAGTCCCCTAGCATTGATAATTAACATATATCTACAGTCACTTAGAGTCAGACTCAAGGTACACTAGTAGTACTAGTGGGTACTTACTACAATACATATTGGTAGTACAAATTATTAAAATATATATATTTATATATATTAGTTTAGATTTATCTTAACTAGGGATCTATTAAGACTCTCAGGGATCAAATCTTTAGAGGTGCAAACCTCTTTTTTGAGTGCAAAATTTATGGAAAGTTTTGCACTTCTAAAGATTTGATCCCTCTTTGGGTTTGATAGATCCTAAGTTAAGATGGATCTAGACTGGTTTTTTACACATTTAGAAATAGATTCTTGAAATCACTTTGTTTTAGAGCCAATTTGGTGGTCTTTCACCCAAAGGAGAAATTAAATCATTCTAATTTGGTGGTAAGGGTGATTCATTACACATGATCTCATCCATGGAGTAGAAGTAGATAGAAAGGTAAAAAACAAAAAGGTAAAAAAAAAAAAAAAAATGCAGAGACAAACAAAATCAAACCTAAAAATATATCACAGTTGGTACTGTGAAATCCTTTCCCACCAATATTATTTTCCACTCCTTTCTCATATATTTAATAATATTAATATAAATATTATAATTAATAATAATATTAGTATTAATATTTTAATATTAATATTAGGGTATTTGGCCCTTAGGCTTCACCTAAATAAAACATCTTTTCTAAGTGCTCTTAAATATAAAGAGGATTATGGAGTAAATATAAAAAGAGGTTTTATTTTTTACCATACCTCTGGTTTATTTATATTTATATTTATTTACCATATCTCTTTTATTTACCATGGTATTTGGCCCATAGGCTTGATATATATTTAAATGTTGATTTTTAATCATATTTGATATATTTTTATGTATTTACCATACATCTAGAGTCTGTATACCTCTTTTATATTTATTTATTTACCATACCTCTTTTATAAATACCTTATTTGGCCCATAGTATTTAACCCATAGTATTAATAATAATTTTTTCCATGGTATTTGGTCCATAGACTTCACCTAAATAAAATGTCCTTTTTAGTTTTTGTAAATATAAAAAAAATTATAGAATAAATATAAAAAGAGATTTTATTTATTTACCATATTTCTAGTCTATTTATATTTTTATTTATTTACCAAACCTCGAATGTAAATATAAAAGAAGGTTTTATTTATTTACCATACCTCCAATTTATTTATATTTTTATTTATTTATCATACCTCAAATTTATTTATTCTTAGTATAAAAAGAGGTTTTATTTTTTATTTACCATATCTAAGGTTTATTTATATTTATATTTATTTACCATATTTTTTTTTGGAGTATTGGTAAATATACTCGAGTCTTAATCATTTCAAATATTTACTTACATTACATTCCCTAACCACAATTAAAAAAATTAAAACTTATAATTTTATTACATGCCCATCATCATGACAATTTTAGAAATTATTCACAAATTGATAATTACATGTATTTTTTGAAATACCTTGTATTTGATGGCTAAAAAAGTCAAAACGCCCAAGGGGTTAATTTTAACCCTTGCCGTGACATTCCATTTTGTCCGTATTAAAAGTTTAAAAAATAGACGTGACCGTTTTTGGTGATGTGGGTTAAAGTTTACATAATGTTATTTTGATGATTTGTTTTTTTCAAAATGCTATTAATATATTATTTTAAGTGGTTGAAGAATTAGATGTAAGGATTTATTTTAAATTTTAGAGAAAAATTTTAAAATATGTGAGATTTTATTTTCTTCAATTTTATTGAATTTATTTTAAATTTCTGGAAAAAAAATTAAAATATTTTGTGTTTAAGATTTATTTAATTTTATTAATATATAATATTTTTTAGTGTTTACTTATAGTTAAAAAATTTAAAGTTAAATCTTAGATATATGTTTTTTTTTTAAGGTTTACTTATAGTTTAAAACTAGTTTATAACCAATGTATATTTATTTTAATTTTGGATCTACCAAACATCTAAAGACTTCAAATTTATGGAGATTTATGTATAATAAAGTCACTAACTTCACACCAAAACCAAATGTATATCAGCAAAATAAAAGTTAGGAGCAAACTAGCAATATGATGCATAGATAAAAGATGGAAGTTGAAATTTCTTCATTTATTTTCAATTTGCTGCCTAATTTGTCCCCAATGGACCTGCCAAATAGTTGAGCTAGAGAAAGGCTCATTGATGCACAACACACTGAGAGAAGAAATGGGGCTTTAACCAAAAGGAGAATGTAGACCCATTCATATCATGGCTTCCAAAAGTGAAAATGTTGGAGTTGCCAAATGCAAATGTACAAAATGTTGATGAAGATGTTTTCTAAGAGGTGAACTATAACCCCATTAAATTTTTCGTAAACCCTATGTTCTAGGACACCATTGCTAGGAGTCCTACGTCACCTACCCTTCCTCTTAACCAAGTTTTAAATCTACTTTCCTCAGGCCTTGATTGTTATATGTAGAGACCACTACTTGACTTGACTCTCTCTCTCTTTATTTTCCACTAAGATGTTACATTCCATGGAGATGATGAGGATCTTGCTTTGATGGATTGATATTTCCTAATAGTGATGCCTAGAGTTGGTTTGAAAATAAAATATGGTTAGCAGGTCTATTGATTTTTGTTTTGGTCAATTTCTTAGTAAGCAACCATTGAAAAAAGAAAATGTGTATGAAAAGATAAAGATATAGATGAGAGTAATACTAATATTGTTGTTGTGCTAACAAACACATGTAAATAACAATACACATCTCTCCAAACAAAAATGATAAAAACTTTAGGGAAAATCAAAAAGCATATTAACGTTTCACTTTGCAAATTAGTTATTGGTGATATTATATGTCCCATCATATTTCTTTGGTCATATCTTTTATATACAAATATTATGGTATATCCAGGGATTTCAAACCAAGATTCATGATTCAATAAATCATTTGTGTGTTATGGTTATTTTATTATTATAATAAATATGTAAAAAAAATAACATCATTGTAACTTTTAAATCAAATTTTTATTGATAAAAAATTAATTTATTATCAAAATATTATTTTAAAAAACCAAAATTTTAAACATAATATTTGTTGACTAAAAATATAAAGATCCAAAAAATCAAAATAATTATATAACCTGTAAATAAAAATCCAAATTCGAAAGCCAGTTCCATTATCCCGCGGTCATTTCATGTTTACTGCTATCGTCCACGACGTTAACGCAATAGATACGTATACATTTTGGGAGTCAAAGTCGTTAGCATAAAGAAAATGAGGCCGTGAACTTTATAAAGACGTTAACATTTTCCACGTCTTTG
This sequence comes from Pinus albicaulis, assembly GCA_034641835.2. Lineage (NCBI taxonomy): Eukaryota > Viridiplantae > Streptophyta > Pinopsida > Pinales > Pinaceae > Pinus > Pinus albicaulis. Next base: position 15,078 of record JAXQQM020065526.1, on the reverse strand, counting down.
GAGCCAAATTTGTGGGTGCGGATGAAGATAAGGTTCCCTCCACGTCTTTGGAGCCAGGACCAATTTTGTGGTGCGATGATGATAAGAAGTTCCCTTCAACGTAGTTTGGTCAAATTTTGTGGGAAATTTGTGGGTGCGGATGAAGATAAGGTTCCCTCCACGTCTTTGGAGCCAAATTTGTGGGAAATTTGTGGGTGCGGATGAAGATAAGGTTCCCTATCACTGTTAGTGGCCGTCCCATCATACCTCAGCATTTTTCGATGACAGTGACATTAGGCATCATAGTCAATAATGATGTGCATGGGGTTAGCATCATAGTCATTTGAATGTCAATAGTGTGAAAGAGGATCACTCTTTGTTTTGTTTCCATAACGTGTGGAGGGAATTCTAGAAAATTCCACATTGAAGGACCATTGAGTGGAGTATATAACGGTGCACATCCCCCAATGTCAAGGACCGTGAACAGATCACTCGATGACAATTATGCGGAGGCCGTGAATATGATGTTAGTGGCGTGTAAAACTAAAAGTCCCTATCATTGGGAGAATAATTATATAATAAAAATGTTAAGGAACCACTCTATGGTGAGTAAGGCTTATGACCAAGTAAAAGACGCATGGAATATTAACTATGTTCTATGTTAATTTTGATATTAAAAAAATCAAAAGTAATTTAAATGTTTGATGGGTTTAGGTGAGATTATATGCTTCTTCTTTTTTTTATGAGGTTAAAATGTAATTGATATGCATTAATGGTCAGGGGATATCTTGATATACGACATCCAGGTTTATCCAGATTTATATTGTAATTATTTTTTTGGTGAGTAGTTTATATTGTAATTGTTTTTTTCTAAGTTTTTTTGGTTTATTGTTTTTTATAAAGTTTAGTAGAAATTTTTGTATTAAAATTTTTTTTTAGACAATTTTTATTATTTTTTAAATTTAAAAATTATATTTTTTTATTAGTGAAAATTAATAAATTGATTATTTTTATGTGATTTATTTTGAATTGTTAGAAATGGAAAATAGATATAAAATATAAATTTGAAAAAAATACTGAAAATAAAGACTTGTATTATAATTATTAATTATGTACTTATTTTTTTCATTACAATGTATTATTAAATTTTACTCTTATTACACTTCGAAATTGATCCACACATTATTTTAAAAAAATATTGAAATCTCAAATTAAATTAATATTTTTACAATAATTGCAATTAGTTCGTGAAAATACATTATTTAAAAAAATATATTGAAATCTCAAATTAAATTAATATTTTTAAAATAATTACAATTAGTTTGTGAAAATAAAAGATTAAAAAAAATTTAATAGAAAGTCAACCCACGTCATACACCTTGCAATCCAATATTTAATGTATATTTAAATAAATAAATAATTTTTTTAATAAAAATTTAACTTATGTCATACACCTTGCAATCCAATATTTAATGTGTATTTTCAAGAAAAACTTAAAAATACTTTTTAGTAAAAAATTAACCCACGATCATACACCTTGCAATCCAATATTTAATTTTTATTTTCAAGAGAGAACATACATGTGAAGCCCAACTAAATGAACTTTATTGAGATTATTACATTTCATAGTAATGAATTTAAGGGTTTTAATTAAGTTCAAAGTTATATGATTTTGTTAATTTAGGTACAAATAATTATCATTGAATGGATTTGGTTTAATCATTTTCCTCATTAAACTCTGCTTATATTATATATTTTCACCATTCAATTTTAAATCATGATGCAATACAAAAAATAAAATTTAAGTCAAACACTACAATAAATAGGGTTTTCTATTTTGTCTTCACAATTTTAATCATAACTTTAAAAAAAAAAAAATTGGGAATCTTTTGCACTCGACGGAAAAGACAAAAATTGGTGTTATAGATGGCTTTCTATAGGAGGAAGAATGACCTTAATCAAATCAACAATGGATGGATTACGTGTTTTCTGGTTTACTTTTGCAAAGATTTCCAAATCAACTCTTCACAAAATTCGGCAATGTATGAGTAATTTTCTTTAGAATGATAGGAATAGGTATGCCTTCTGGCACTTGCTTAAGTGGGACTCTTTGGCCTAGCCAAAGCACTGTGGTGGATGGGGATTCAAAAATCTCCAGTGGTTTAGCCTTGCCCTGTCAACGAAAATCACCTAGAGGGATTTTACAAGAGAAAAATCACCCTTGAAAAGTATCTTCATAATCAGTCAATTATGGATCGGTTGTGGTATTTTAATCAACCCTCTCAACATGCACAATTAAGCTTTTGGAAGGGAATGATGGCTACAATCCTTTAGATCAAAAAATAGGTAAGGTGGAAGGTCGGAAAAGGTCATCGGGTTAAGTTGGGTACTTTTCCTTTCATTGGTGGTCCTTCTTTCTCTCATCTATCTTCTGATCTCATTAATCAACTTATTCCTCGAGGCATCTTCTCTCTGTGACATGCTTCCAATTTTTCCTTGAACTAGGATTCTATAGCAGTTGGAAAAATGCTCATGAGTTAGGTTTACTGGGTTTAGCTATTGTAGAATGGAAATTGTTTATAAAAAAATCTCCAAAGCAGTGGACTCACCTTATTTGATGAGGAAAACTCTTTCGCCTGGGCTTGGAAAGATTCAAAGGGACAAATCATTGCCTGTCATGCTTACATTGCAATCTATGAGTCTTTCGCTCAACAAGGGGATACTTGGTGGCATGTTAAAATATGGAATTGGCCTTTAGTTGCTAAACTAAAATGTTTTATATCGTTTTCTCTAATATGCCGTATTCTAACAAGTGATGTCTTATTGAGTAAGGGCTTTTATGGGCCGATTCCATGTCCACTCTACCTAAATCAATTTGAATATGTTCCTCACCTCTTATTCAAGTGTGTTTTTTCCAGGAAACTGTGGGCTGAAGTGTGTGGTGCTCTTAACATCAAGGCAAATGAACCCTATGAGCTCGACACCTTATTTGATGAGGAAAACTCTTTCGCCTGGGCTTGGAAAGATTCAAAGGGACAAATCATTGCCTGTCATGCTTACATTGCAATCTATGAGTTTTTCGCTCAACAAGGGGATACTTGGTGGCATGTTAAAATATGGAATTGGCCTTTAGCTGCTAAACTAAAATGTTTTATATCGTTTTCTCTAATATGCCGTATTCTAACAAGTGATGTCTTATTGAGTAAGGGCTTTTATGGGCCGATTCCATGTCCACTCTACCTAAATCAATTTGAATATGTTCCTCACCTCTTATTCAAGTGTGTTTTTTCCAGGAAACTGTGGGCTGAAGTGTGTGGTGCTCTTAACATCAAGGCAAATGAACCCTATGAGCCTCTGGACCAATATCTTCTATGGTGGGATAAAATTATGGGACATTTCAAAACATTTCCTATCTACATGGCTTGGGGAATTTGGAAGGTAAGAAATAAGCTTGTCTTTGAAGGCAAGCCCAAATAAAACAAAACTACTATTGGACAAATCAGAGGCTTTTTTTTGGATTATGTTAAATGTAGAAAACTTGTCAGAAGCATATCCTTTCTTCCCCCCCTTGCTTTGTCTCTACATATGTTGGGTTTTTTAATGGTGCTTATAAAGCAGGGATTTGTGGAGGAGGCACTACAATACTCCTCCCTAACAATATATCCTACTACATGTTATTAAACTCTAGTGAGGGTACAAATACTATAGTTGAAGTGACAACTGCCTGGGTGCTCTTACTTATTGTCACATCTCTAAATTTACAATCTTTTCACATGTACATGGACTCTAAGTGTGTAATTGATTAGTTAGAAGGGAAGAGTTCTTTGAGGGTCCTTTCCTTAACCAGTTGGATGAATAGAATCCAAAACCTCAAAGGATTCTTCGAAAACTCGACCTTCAAGCATATCTTAAGAGAGTGGAATCAACAAGCTGACATCCTATCAAAAAAATATTTGCAAGAGGAGGAAGGAAGATTTTTCATAAAAAAGTGAAGGGGCCTTCAACTTCTTAGGAAGGGATCTATTTAGGCCCCTTGTGATGAAAAATTGATCGAGATTACCTTTATCTGATAATTTAGTGGTGAAGCACTTCTCAAAGAATTTATGTAGTTGATTCTTAAGTGCTCTTTTCAATCTTGTAGTCATTCAGTTTGCATGAGGATGGATTATCTCCAGTTTTGGTGCATAAATCAATATAAAAAGATGACTAAATTTTTCTATTTTCTGTGGATAGTCTGTCTATTAGTATGCGCTTTGTTAATTGTTCATTTTTTTTGGCTCTTTCCTCGGTCGACTTCGGCTCAAAGCACTAGTATGTGGTCTCATGTTTATGTACTCCTACAAACTCTAATGGAAGGGATGATATTAATTTTCTGGAAAGAAAACTATTTTTTTTCTTTTATATACTAGACTTGTAATTTTTCATATTATATATCTTATTACATATGAATTTTTTTGCCACGTGATTAAGACGGCATAAGGTACTTCATATCAATTTGATTTTTTCGAAATTCTACCATATATTATTTATTTTTGGTTGAATTAGAATGAGTATAAATTTAAAGTTAAATAAATAGTTTGTTACAGTAACTGAATTTAAAAAAAAAAATTATATATAGTGGAGAACCCTTCAACCACATCTGCGAATGGAAGAGGCGCTCCCCCTCCTCTGGATCCTTGGGATCCTCCCTCTGGAGCTTGGTGGTGGAAACAATGGCACTGGGATCCGCATCAATGATCTTCTTCCCTTTTTCATCACCCTTGTCTGGTTCTGACTCAGGAGCAGGACATGCATCTGATTCAAGTGCCTTCAGTTCGACCACCAACGACTGTTTGGCCCTACACTCGTTTGTGTTATGAGTGGGGCCATAATGAAATTCACACCACTTCCCCGTGTGCTTCTTTGGATTTTTGGTGTTGTTCTAAGTCACCCCGCTTTATATTTTCCCCTTATTCTATGGTTTGGGGGCGCCTTTCCCTGGCTTCGGATTTGTGGATCCAAAGTTTCACTTCTTCTGCTTAAATTTATGCTCGATCTTGGCAGCATCGTGATATGCCATGTCAAGCAAGGTAATGTTGAGGAACTCCATTTCCTCCTAAATGTATCTGTGCAAATAGCTGCGGTACTTGAGCACCAAATGTCTCTCTGAATATTTAATACCCAACTTTGTGTGCAAGGTATGGAACAGTTTCATCAGTTCATGCACATCTTTATCCCTTTGCTGTCGCAACATGGTCCATTCGATGTACTTGTACTCATAGCTCCCCACACGGTAATATTGTTCCTTGATTCTATCTTGAAACAAATTATAAGTGGGTGCGACCGAAAATAGAGAGGGCTCCCTCTCGTCCTTTTGCTCACAGTAGGTTTCCCACTACTCTTTAACATGGAGGGCGACTTTGAGGGTGCAAAAATAATCTTTTCTCAGTCAGAGAAATCATGGACCGAGAAATACCCTTCTAGCAAATTCAAACATGTATCTACAACATATGCATCTATCTAGAATTCAAATACAGGAATGTTAAGGTTGACTTGTACCTTGAAAGGAGAGTCGTCTCCAGAGTACCTGTTGGATGTAGATGCGTTGCTGGTGGGCAGCCGTTGAAGCATCTAGGAAAATTTATCCATCATCACATTCCTTTGTTTCTGAAGGGCCTCGTCAAGAAATAATTTGATAGGATCTCCTACTCCCTTATCTATCTTTTCTTCCACCATGGTAAGTCGTCGGGGTTTACGAGGCTTATCTTGCAAGGGTTCAACCAAATCGATCCCTAACTCCTTATACCCTAACCTCATTGGGGACATGCAAAGAAAAACAAAGAAAGAGTAGACCACCCTGATACCATTGATCCAGATTTATGTAGGAACACAATAATATACAGAAATAAACATAAACATGGAGATGCAGCTGAAACAAAACTTCATTTCATTAATACCAGATAAAAAAACATTCTTACAAACATAATGGAAGTAAACTAGCTAGGGCGTTGGTAGGCTTATCTCTAAGAAGAGATTTGGTGGCTATAGGCCTCTAAACTGTGTTACAATGAGGCTTGAAGGCCTATTTATTGTTGAGAAACAATGGAAAACCCTAAAAATCCAAAAAAATAACCCTAGGAGATGAAGCGCCAAAACTATGGGCCCCGTTTGGGTAAATTGGTACATCAATATGTCCGGGGACGTAAATTTGGCATATGATATCTGTTTTACGCACTCAATACCTCGTTATAAAGATCTTTCCGAGGAATACAAATTTTGACGTGAGAAACATAGAAGGAACTTCTATGTTGCTCCTGGTGTTATGGCATCATCCCTTATGACCTGGTCAAACTGGACATCATCCCTAGGACCAATGAAATAGGTTATATCATCCCCTTCTGTTTTACTTTCTATATGCCCTAAGCGAAGAACATTTCATTCATGGCTTCTATTATGAGATTTCAAAGGTTTGAAGTATATGTTATATCACTTATTGACTCACCAACGCAGTCTCTAAGGGGACTAACTGTGTTGCAGTGCCAAATCCTCCATTCAAGGGTGCAATGCAGTGCACTTCCCGACATTCAAGAGTGTGTTGGTCACCTGGGAGTGGAATTCTCATTGTTCCGGGAATATCCACATGGCCAGTGCCTTCTAGAAGAGTCCATATGTGTCAAAATCTGAATCCATGTGTCCATCTAACACCTCTGAACTTTGGAACATGTCTTTCCTATTATTATAAAGTCATTCATTGAGAAACTACCATCAGTTTCCCTATAAATTGAGTAGTCATTCTAGTGCTAGGGAAGGAATAATTTTGGTAAAGTTATGATGTTGGATTCTCATCTAATAAGAGAGTGAAAGTACTAATATGTTGCTGGTATGATGTTGGATGTGATGAGGCTGGAATCAAGCTAGAGCTGGTTGGCAAAAAATTGATCCATTGGTTGTAACCTCCCCCTTCTACTCTTTAATAAATACTGTTGTCCATTTTCCCATACCTATGTCTCTATTTCTTGTGCAATGTATTCTTGAATGATGTATGTATTTCATATCTAATCGATTTGATTGAGTAATATAAGTAGATATATGTATATTGCAAGTTGTTTTCGGTTCTCTATTTGTGTTTGCAGGAATCGATCTGGCGTTTTGGGTTGGATTGAGAGTGATGACAACAAAAACAAAAGGAGAAGGAGAAGAGATTGAATCACAAATAGGCTCCTTTACTATTTTTCAATCCCTGTTGCGCCCAACGCATTGTTGGTCAAGTCAGAGTGCGCTGCAGTGCACTGTCTCCCACTCAGGAGTGCTCTGTAGTGCACTGTCTCCCCTTAGAGACTGCGTTGGCCCCTCAACCAACCAAATTCCATCTAAATTTTTCATTGCTATCATTCTCAACCATTTGTTTGTTGTATTATTAGATGTCTGATACCTCTTAGATACCAATAAAATTTTCTGATTCTTCCTCCTTTGAAAAGTAAATTTGTTCAATGTCTCTTTAGTGTTTTTCTTTATCATTGGCAAATCAAATTCAAAGTATTTGGATTCTACATTAGATCAATATTTTTTTCAAAAGAAAATTGTTGTTTCATTCCTCATTTCCTGTAGGGAAATTGTAGTTCCATTCTTCATTTTCCTAAAAGATAAATTGTTGTTTTATTCCTCGTTTCTCAAAGAAGAAAACACTTGTTTTATTTATTGATGCATATAGTTTCCTTTCTTGCATTCACATTAAGGGAGCTGAAAATAAAAACATGCATGTGCATATAGTGAATTGTGTGTGTTGCATAGGAACAAGTTAGGAAAGCTACATTTTATTTTGTGCTCTTTGTTGTTTGCTCTAAAATTGGTTGCTCTTTTTTTAGTAGCTAGGATTTTCATTGAAAAAGCTAAATTGAAAAGTTTTCTTATTATTTATTTTTCATTTTTAGGAATTTCCATCACATCACGTGGTAAACCTCAAAGACAAACTTTTAAACAATATCAACATAAAATTTACATCAATTTACCTAAGAAAGAATTGGAACATTAACGATAACATTTATAAGGTCTAGGCTACAGATGTGTTCCGATGTTGTTAAACATATCAGCTGTCGTTAACTTGTCTGCGATACATTCTGAGTGTGATACCTCACTCCACTTACGTAATTATATCAGAGCTCGTCCACGTACCTTCAGGTATATAGGGCGGTGTTCTAGTATGAAAAGTATAAGGGGGTGCTCTCATTGTGCGGTTTCGCATTAGACAACGCTAATACGGACTTAGACCTCCATGTACCTTTGGGTATATTTGGCAGGACAACTTTAGGTTGTTATCCATCCATAGGTAACCGAGTTGGCCACCTTGTAACTTGTGATACACCGAACACAACATTCATGGAGATTTCTTGGCCGTATTTCTTGGCTCACCAGGAGTTATTCTGCAGTTCACAATTACTTGGTAAACCTTTTGCCTAGAATTACCCTTTTATTTTGTTTATTTGTTTTTGTTCATAAAACAAATCAGTCATTGTGGAAGAAGAACATCCCTTTCCCCCTCGTTCGCGTATAATAGCACCTAAACCACCTTTACCACCGAAAGCCATTTATGGTCGGCGAAGGCGACATCATTCTACCGAAACTAGTACTATCAATACCTCTAGTGCGACATCATCCTCACATTTACCAGAGTCATCTCGAGTTGTTTCTACAAATCTCGATTTATCTACTGTTGTCGAGATGAGTCCTCACAGCTACCTGTGGTCATGATCAATCCAATCAGTGAGACCATACCTACCAAAATCAACGTTGTTCAACTGGAAGTTGATCCGGATCTTGTCGTTCTTTTACTAGAACATCTAGGTCCTGAAGTCGAACAACCGAAATTTTTTCCTGTATTTGTCACCCCACAATCAATTGTAGCCATTGAGTCTCCCATATCGCACAGTCAACCACCTGAAATATACTTCGGGCTTGACGGGGAAATCCTTCCATCTGGTTTGATTTCGATTGAAGAAATACCACAAGACGAAACTCATTCGACTCCAACCCATTTTGGATCAGATCTTTATCTTTACGAGACTTTTCCTCAATCACCTAACACTTCTTTCTTTGATCATGTGTCAATTCAAGTTCCTGTAGATCTTGTAGGGTATACATTGGGTCGTATGACCATGGCTGAGATAACATATTCGTATGTACCTTCTATTCTAGTTGCAACAACACCTGCTCTTGGTACCCTTTCGATGTTCAGCACATCACGAGAGTCACATTTATATGGTGGCCCTTCCATCCCACTTGGTTACCAATCTTTATCTGGAACCTTCTATGGTACATCCTCAAACCCATGGATTTCACCAATGTCGTCATTTGGTATTCTATCTGGTACATCTCTAATGAGTACTGAACAACTTGATCCTTTATATACATCTTCAGGGCAATATCAAGTTGGTGCATCTAGGTATATTCCATCCAGTACAATTTCAACTGAATTTCCGGGATTTGGAGAACAATATATTCCATCTTATTATACTCCTCATGCTGGGGGGCAACCTATGGTCACCCATTTCGACAGTACTCCATCGTTATTTGGTCATCCTAATGTCATAATGACCATTTGTTAGTGGCATCCCACTCTACCCATCCAACCACAAATAGTTGTACAATCATATCAACCAGTTCAACCTGTTGCACCCACATCTACTCCACTTGTTAATACATCCTTACCCCTGTTACAGGCTCAAAGTGTTGTACCTCAACCGTCTCAGGTGAGTACTTCCACCCAATACCCTCAAGTATTGGGCCCTCAGACTCCAACTCCTTCTGCTGGTTTACAACAACCACCTATATCCGGAATTATTTATTCACAAGCTAGATTGCCATATTATGGGATGTTGCAATCGCAACTGGGTTTTACTTTTTCACAACCGAATCCAAGTTATTCAAGTTTGGGTTATAATCTTGATGGACAGACACCTTGGCAGACACAAGCGCAAATGCAACAACCCTCATTTCAACAAGTAGCGTACCCAGGTTTTGGCCAACATAATCCTCAATCGTTTTCTTATCAAAACAACCTCTATCTAGGTTACCAGTAACAAATTCCTTATGTTGGTGCTCAAAGGCCTATTTCCTAAGAAATTCCATCATACCATGGCTATTCTAAATTCAACTTAAATCGACAATTTCCCTTTGTTGCAACTTTAGAATTACCTGATTTAAACCGACTTATAAACGATCCAATCAACTATGCTCCTTGGTGGCCAGTGATACCTCATAAATTTCCCTCAGATATTCCTAAGTTCAATGGAAACCTTGTAGAAGACATGTCGACACATGTTATGACTTATCATTTGTGGTGTTCATCCGACTCCTTAAATGATGACTCTGTTCGACTATGTCTTTTCCAACGTACGCTCACTGGTCCGGCTGCGAAGTGGTAAATTGAGTTACCACGAGCTTCATTTGATAATTTCACTGCCTTAGCTACTACCTTTCTGACCCACTTCCAGTTACCCATATGAAATGAAACTGGAATGGAACTCTTGACAAATTTTAAACAGACTAATGCTACTCACATTTCTGATCATATTCATGAGTGGCGTTGTCGTCGTAGAATGGTAAATACATTTGTTCCTGATCAGCTCGTTGCTGAGTGGTTCATTAAGTCCTTATTACCATCTATAACTGAGGATGTGGCTAAGGGTGGCAACGTCACTGAAGAGTAGGTCATTGCTCGTGCCCAGTACTTAGATTCGATTTATACTCAGTTTGGCATGCTCTACGAGAAAATTCCCAACACGCCGCGATCAATTTTTATTGTTCCTCCTCCATCTAAGGACTCTTAGGCCAGAAACAGTATGATCGGTATTGCAAGCACACATCTTTCTACTTCATCTGATCCTGCACCTTCTTCCGAAATTCATGTTGTTTCATCTGAAAAAGGAAAAAGTGACAAGCAACCTGGAAGTAAGAAAAAGGGGAAATCAAATAAAAAGAAAACTTCTACCCTGAAGGAACGATCATCTGATCAAAAAACTAGAAATCGGAAAGCTCGTTACCCTTGCATAATCTGTAATGAGGAGAATTTTGTTTGAAACTGTCCTCACCGTGCCGAAGTCTCAAAATTGATTAAGACCTCGCATGCATCTGCTATGTTGATAGATTCATTTCTGAATCCAGACACAAATTTGGTTGCTACAGATCCAACTTCTAGTTCCCAAGTGCTTATGTTATCTGTCATGAAGCCAAAAACTGATTTTTTAGTGTCAACGCGTAATAAATATTACAGTATAAGTCAGGCTATTGATCAACCTACTACCATGACCATGAATCCGTCTACGGAATCTATTCTGTCAACTTCTATTCCTAAGTTAACAATAAAGCCACCGAAGGGAGTTGTCCATAAATCGACATTCAATCCTCGAGCCCGAGCTGCTCAAAATTATAATATAGTTGAAGATTTGGCTCAATCCCCTTCAGCTATGTCGATGCTTGAGGTACTTCAAAATTGTCCCTCCCAGAAGCAAGCTTTGTTGTTGGCAATTGGTGGAATCGATCCCACAGATTCCAATCTTGTAGTCTTTAATCATACGGGCTATGTGCCACAATTACTAGCAAAATTGGCATTCTCCATCCAAGTAAATGTTCTCAATCAACTTGTTCATCATACTATTATTGATGAGGGAGAATATACGTGCATTATTTCTCTAAACTACTGGAAGTCACTTGGCTCGCCGTGCTTATCTCAATCGCCTACGACATTGAAAGTTTTTGACAGTCGTACATATAAACCTTGCAGTATCATCAATAACCTACATGTTGAACTAGGGGGGAAAACAGTAAATGTTGAAGTTGAGGTCATTGACGAACCCCTTGATTACAACATTTCACTCAGAAGGCCATGGGTATATGCTATGAATACAATCGTCTCTACATATTTTAGAATGATCGCCTTTCCACATAAAGGCATTATCACAGTCATCAATCAAATCTCCTTCTTTACCTTTAGTTCCCAAGTAACTAGAAGCGTTCCATTAGTTCACGCACCCCAACTAGCACTACAGAACATTGGTGTAGGACTCTTAAAGGATTCTTCCCTCATGGGAACCTTTTCATTACCATCACTTGCGACATCGACAGAAATTGAAAACATAGAGACCTACTACATGATATCTTCCACTCCATTTGGCTTAAGGAAGATTACGGGTGATTTTAAAGTTGTTACGTTGGATGAATTTTTGTCACCCAGCCTAATTGAGCTGGCATAGAAATCAATCTACATGGCTTGGGCGGCGAATCTGAAATCATCGTCACCGATCGTTTGGGTCGATCGTTCATTAGGTTTTGGTACTCCATCTGATCCTTTTTCATCCACTTTCTTGATTGATGAGAGCATTGTGGAATCCATGATTCCATAAGGAGAACCATGGGAAGATCATCAAAAGCATTCCCATCTTCAGGATTATGAAGAATATAATATTATTGAACTATATCACCCATCGATCAAAACTTTATTTTCGAATTCTTTTCCCATAAATGCAATTGAATCCGAGCAAAACTGATCAAATATTGAAGAAATCATTTCTATCGATATTTTGACCAAACCTAGCATTGTAGACAACATTCATGTCAGTGTGTCGTTTTCTCCATCAGAACTCTAAACTTATCACTCTCTCTTTTGTGAATTTCATGATGTATTTGCTTGGTCTTATGAGGAAATGCCAGGCATATATACTAGTATCATTGAACACAACATTAAAATCTACCCTGATGTCAAACCAATATGTAAACGCCTTTGTCTTGTTCACCCAAAGAAGGTTGTTTCTAATAAGGTAGAAGTTGAAAAACTTTTGCGTGTTGGTTTCATTTACCCTATTCCGCTTACTGATTGGGTTTCCAACATTGTTACTGTCATGAAAAAAATAAGGGACAATCAGAGTGTGCGTCGATTATCAGGATGTAAATATTGGTTGTCCAAAAGACAAATATCCTACTCCCTTTATCGACCAGATTATTGATGATTGTGCTGGATGTGAAATATTTTCATTCATGGGTGGATTTTCTGGCTACAATCCAATCAATATCAGCCTAGAGGATCAATACAAGACATAATTCATCTGTCCTTGGGGCACATTTACTTATCAGAAACTCCCATTTGGTTTAAAGAACACTGGGGAAGCCTTTCACAGAGCAATGGATTATGCTTTTAATAACATCAAGCACATTGTTGAACCTTATCTAGATGATTTACCCGCGCATTCGCAAAACCAAACTGATCACCTGATGCATTTGAGAGCTATCTTTATATGTTTCCAACACTAAAAAATATGCCTCAATCCACATAAATGTGTGTTTTTCGTTGTTTCTGGTCGTTTTCTAGGATTTGTCGTCTCAAAAGAAGGAATTTGAATTCACCCATTGAAGGTCCAGGGCATTATTGATTTGCCTGCACCATCAAATTTTCTTCAGTTACAGAAACTTCAAGGAAAGACTAACTTCCTAAGGAGGTTCATACCCAACTACGCTGAAATGGCTAAAGTATTTACTCGGCTCTTGAAAAGGGGATTCCATTCCATTGGGATAAGGTTGCGCAAGCTTCTTTTGGTGTTGTCAAGGATACACTTGTCCGGGCGTGATTAATGTATCCCCCTAATTATCAGAGTGATTATTTCTTATATATTGTCACGACTAATACGACCATTGCTATGGTATTGGTCCAAGAATAATATGGGACAGAACATCTGATATATTATTTGATTCATAATATCAATGATACGGAAGTAAAGTATTCATACATCGAAAAGCTCACCTTGGCGGCCGTTCAAGTTGTCCAAAGATTTCGCCATTATATCATGTTCTGGAAGACCATTGTCATTTCAGATTGCAACCCCATGACTTACATTCTATCACGTTAATTTCTAGGGGGAAAGTATTCAAAATGGATTATCATTTTGTAGGATTTTGATTTGGAATTCATCAAATCCAAGTCAAAGAAGTCTTTAGTTTTAGCTGAGCTTCTCTGCGACCTTCCCTCTGATAGTACTGCTACTACATCGGAACCATAAATTCCTGATGAGTCTCTGTTTTTGATTGGATTATCTGATCCTTGGTATGGGGACTTTATCATTTATCTCCAGACCTAGCCTTTTCGGCCTGATACCTCTCGCTCTCAACAACGACACCAAGCCAAAGATTATCTGATCGTCGGTGATACACTTTATCATTGTGGTGTCGATACCATTTCAAGAAGGTGACTCACTCATGAGGAGGTCAAAAAGGTTTTAAATTATTCTCATGTTGGGGTTGTGGTGGACACTTGTCTGGACACGCAAAAGATACTCCACACCGGTTACTTTTGGCCTACCATATTTCACAACTACATCCTCGTGGTCAAAAGTTGTCACACGTGCTAGATACTTGATAGTAAAATCTACAAACCACCAAAGCCGATGCATCCTGTTATCATTGTGGGACCATTTTCAAAATGGGGCATTGACTTCGTGACCTGCAACCCCCGTTCGTCCGGGGGGCATCGTTGTATTATTGTCGCAATAGACTACTTTACTAAGTGGGCCAAAGCGATGCCTACATTCAACAACACAGGTGAAACAACTGCATTATTAATTTTCAATCATGTCATCTCACGATTTGGTGTTCCACAAGCTATAGTCACAAATCATGTAAAGAATTTTCGCAATCACATGACGAATGAGTTGACTACCAAATTAGGATTGTCGTATGATAGTTCTACTCCTTATTATCCACAATCAAATGGACAAGTTGAGGCTATTAACAAAAATTCTTAAACGAATGCTTCAACGAATGATAGGATTCCATAAACGAAATTGGCATTTTATCCTGCACTCCGCTGTGGCATACCAACCCTGAGAAACACAACCGCATTTACCCCCTTTCAATTGGTGTATGTTCTCGTGGAAGCTACCTTGTATATCCAATGTAAAATATCATTATTAAAGCCTGCCGTTGACTTGTTACCTCACACCTCTTCTCAAAGCACATCTTTTAACTCCTCATCCATGTAATATTCCTTCTTAGAATTGCAAGCACATGCATAAAGAAAATGATGTTTTTAGAAAATTACGCTATATAATTGAGAAGAAGGACTTGGATCCTTTAGCT
>JAXQQM020078925.1:0-15475 GCA_034641835.2 Pinus albicaulis | reverse complement strand
TGTTTTGAGGAAAAACACCCTAGAGGTTTGTTGGGTCAAAACCTCCACAAATTAGGGCATGCTATTCAGAAGGACTCACACACAACCATACTTAAACGCTAAAAACTAGATAACAACGATAGAAAAACTCACCCATAGTCTTACGTTCGATGTAGATCCCATGGGGTCCAAAGCCCCAGCAGCCCTTCTTCCTCCTTAACCTGGAAAACAAGAAAGAACGTGCACGAAAACCTAGTTGTACAACATATAATTCTCCTAAACGTTAGTGCAATCCATGTGAAAAATTATATAAACCATAATAAATGCTTAATAATCAGTCTTTTCACATATACAAGTAGATGCTAACACATAAGTTTAGGAACAAGATGGTTCTTCATTATTATGAATAGCATGTATAGTAGTAAAAGTGGAGAGATCACCTAAATCCTTCCACGATCTTCGAACAGACCGTCGTCCGAATCCGTCCCGCCCTTCCCTCGCTAAGATACTTCCAAGACTTGTTCACTCCAGACGGCATATAAATGGATGAACATCTCCAGGAAACAAGGGTTTCCTGTATAAATCTGGGAAAGTGCACGAGGCACGGGAATTCAAACATGATTTGGGATTCCAACAGAGTATAATATCTATAAAATTTCTCTCTCTCTTAGGCCATGCACATGAGGGGCTTTTATACTCAAAGTAGTTTCAATCAGTTGGAAACAGTTGGCCACGTGCTGGGGTGGTTGAACTACCAGAGTAACCATCAACCTAGCCCGAAAATAGGGAATTTCTATATATTTTTTAATGATTTTAATGGCATACGCGGAAAAGTACATGTGGACTCGCGTATACACGCGGAAAAGTCTGGGTATACCCGTGTATGGGAATTTTAACACTGTTTTTTATGAATTTTGTTGAAGTCTGTAGGAATGGGTGCCCAAAGCCATAAAGACAATGATGGATCACCTGAGGGTGAAAAATGATGCTATAACAGATGCCCCCTAATATACGAGGTTAGAAGGGGTACATGATGGCCGAAATGTATTATGCACATAGAAAGAAGTATGCAAGGACAAGAGAGGACTTCACTAGATTTCAGCCTGCCAAAAACCAATGAAAGAAAACAGAGAGTCAACTCATGCTGAGGTGGGCATACCCATGCTCAGTCAAAAATACATCATATAGAAAGTATAGAATATATCCAACATGTATACAAGTATAGCTGAACTGAAAGTACACAATGAATCATAAGAGCATGGCCCGGAAATACAAGTCTGAATCAATGTCCAAATATCACATATAGAAAGCTGATCAATGATGCTGAAACAGGATGTCTGATCATATAGGTAACTGAATCTCCAAGTACCAAATCATAATATGTGGAATAAACGGTACATTCACGCAACTCAGGAGCCAACATATAGGATGTTACTGTACTGACACTGCAACATATAAGGGTGAACGACATCACCGACAAAAACTGAATGGACTGCCAAAAGTGAACCGAGAAATGTTGATGCAACCCGAGGTATTCACCGATCACTATGGCACAATTCTACACAATGGGAATAAATGAGCTGAAGTCGACCATGTGAGAAATTGTTGGATTACCAGTCAATAATGTATACCGTTAAACAACGCGAGACAACCTACCAATAATGAAAATGAGTTTTAAGGTGCCCCAGTACAATCTAACAAGTGCGAATAAATGAGTTGAAGTCGAACACTTGAAATAATCTACCAATCAGGAGACAATGATGAATCCCCACTGTCGATAGCGAAGAGTCTGCCACTGATGTTTACAAACCATAAGGTACTGACAAAAAGACTCTAGAACTTATTCCCAGAGAAATGAGTCGGAGTCGATGGGAAAAGATCTACTGGAAGGAAGGCATTAAGGCATCCCACATCAGTCCAGCGCGAGTGTAACCCACAGTCCAAGATTTGGAAGGAATCAGATGAAGTAGAGTGACGGAACCAAACCGATGTATGTTTCCGACATGCACAAGATGAAGCTAGCGCACGAAAAAAACCCTCTTAACCAACCAATAATGAAATTTGACACAGAGGCGAGATATCCACCAATAGGGTCAAATGGAAATCAAGGTACCGCACGAATCCCAAGTGTGATAATGTATGCTGACGTCGAACACAGTGGAAACCACTCAGTCAAAGACCCATAATGATGATCAAATTCTGAGCACAAGGTCACCTATCAATGATGGAAATAGGGCGAGGGTGCGGCTCTAGGTTTGCTCTCAGAGCAATGTGTCGTAGTCGATAAGAAACAAACCCGCTAGCAAGAAGTCAATGGGGACCTTCTCAAACCAGCACGAGCATAGGACCAAAACATCTGATGTGATGGAACAAGATACTGACAATACCAGGAAGGTCGACTGAATAATGAGTCAATAGACACCGCAGAATGGCCGACTCTGGTTAGACTTCCCTTGAAAAAAAGCACGACCCGTGATACCATGGCAGTAAAAAGTGACACCGTATAAGTCTGTTCTGTAGGAGGCAGAACAAACTCTCCATATGATTGGAAGAGATAACCAACTGGGGGAGGACTGACCAGTGAAACAAGGTAAAGGCTAAACCTAAGTCAAAACTAAAACCATCCCAAATGAAGGAAATATATAAGTGTATATGCTTTTTTCAAGGGCGACAAACTGACACTGTACTCCCATCAAATTATGAAGTTACATCCCGTTCCCGCTCTTTTTGTTATATTTAATTTTTTTGTCTTTTTCATATAATAAGCCTAAAAAAGAATAAAAGAATGCTATGGTACAATGGATAGAACGAGTATCAAGAAACGGATGCACTAGTTCCTGGGATTGGAACGATCCTATGCTCAATGCAAGGTGGCGGAAACTGGTAAGCGATACTCAAAGGAATGTTCCATCCATGAGTTAAAAGGGTGTCAAGTCGTGGTAGCCAAGTGCATGCAATGGTTAACTTGTACAGATAGAGAAGGTCAAAAGTTGGCTTAAACGTTGAGTCCAAATGAAGCCCGTTAAAGGCCAGGATAAACAAGTAGCCAATATGCAATGCAGTAATACAACTCAACAACACCAGGGAGCCTCTAAGGTAATAGCCAGAAAAATGATAGTGAGGAAGAAGAAGAATGAAGCTTCAACACATAAGTCATGGCAGGAATAAAGAGGACTCCCGAGCCTACATAAAACGTAGCATGGGCAACAAGTGATAGCGAGGAACTAACTAGGAAGCCCATGTAAAGGAAATCTCTACCACCAAGTCATGATTAAATAATCGGCGAGTGAAATGGGTGTAATACTCATGACCTGATGGGATCGACCCTATGGCAAGTGATCAAAATGGAGGCTAGTATGAAAAATGCAGCAGAAAGTGGATTCCCTAACCTATATGCCAGTGAAGATCATATACCTGCCATGACAGGTCAGCAGTCATGGATCAAAAACCAGGAAAAATCTCAAATTCGTCAAAATGTACCTGAAAACATACCAGTCTGGGCACTTCCAAGCATCCAGGTTATGCAGCTTAAGATAGATTGAAAAAATATGCATAACAAATTTTTGCGAAAATTTTCAATTTTTTGGGCATAAATAGACAAATTACCTCATATTTGGTTCATTGTTACATTGCTGATTTGGAAAAAGTGCTCTGGAGAAAAAGCCTCTTTCGTCAGAACAGGAGCAATCGACCGTCAAATTCCACTGAATTTCTCAGGTAAGCTCTTAATTCATCTTTGTTATTCATTTTTTCCATTCATAAGTTAAAAATTAGGAATTTTCACCGTTGAATCATTTGCTAAAAATCACGGGTTTGCGCATACGCAGGTTTATAATGACCAAGTCGCGTATACACGCGACTGTGCACAAAGAAAGCCGCGTATGCGCAATCCAAAAATGAAAAATGCGTAGCTAATGAACGAATTATTGAAATTTTGCAGGATGACCATATCATGTAGAGAGCGTGAACACAGTGCTATTGACAATGAAGTCATGCAGGACCAAGTATCACTGAATATTCTTCAAAATTGTGGATTGCTCAAGTTTTTTAAAATGCCAAATATGAAGAGTAATGCCTGGTTGCTTGAAATGCTTGTGAACTATTAGGAACCGGAAGAAGACTGTTTCATTATAGATCAGATGCCTATACGCATTGAAGTGGAAGACATATATTTTATTACTGGACTCTCCTAGAGGGTGGAGCCAGTGGAGTTGCACGGTAAGCCTTTGGGAGGGCTCACCGTGGAAGATTACGTCCACGTGTACTGCGTAGAGGGTTCCAAGAAAGTTAGAACTCAAATTTCTATCAAATATCTGAGGGACTTTCACATAAAAATCCTCCTTTTTACCATTGGCAGGGTAGCGGGATCTGCTTCCCTACACCAGGCATCCAGGATGCAAATGAGTATAGCAGTGGAATGCTTAACTCATGTATATGATTGGTGCACAACTCTTCTGATGAACATGAAGCATCAATTGACTTCTATCCGAAAATGAAAGACAAAACATTTTGGATATGTTACAATTTTGATGACATTCTTCTTTGAGAAGATTCCAGCGCTGAGACCCAAAGTGATCTCTACCATCAGCAGCTCAAGAGACCCAAGAATTTTCCGCTGGGCAGACATGATGAAGAGATTGGGGGGAAGTGAAGTTCCCTGGACAACTTGGGATGATGAGTTCTTCCAATGGTGGAGATAACAAATCATCGTTGTGGATGACTATCCCTATGCCGGGATGGACTTTCGTCGTGATCCAGATCTTGTCCTTCCACCAGGCGCAGCATGGGGTATAGTCGGTAAGTTTGCAATTTTTTGACTTCTATAATTTTTTGGATTTTTTTAATATGTGTGAAAAAATGTGAAAAAAAAAACATGTTTTTGATTGGATTCAAAATGACTTACAATTTTAAAATGATCATGAAACAGATATTGGACCAATTCGACCTGAGGGATACCCATGTCATAAGCGTCGCAGAGGCAAGGTGGATACAGTAGATCCAGACAAGACCCTCCACATTGTACAAAGGAGCTTGGAGGGATTATCTCGCCACGTACCTATGGCTGCAGTGGAAGATCTGCCTGAAGCCATCCAGAGATAGGTGGTAGGAGTACCTCGTGACTGGGTACGGTTATTCCGCCGAGTTGCCACTGCGATCGTGTTCTATAGGAACACAACTTCTGGGCAGGGACCACAGGAGTAGACAGATATGATGTATTAGATAACTGTATTATTTTTTGAGACTGAACATGATTGGGCGTAAGCCCAAATTTTGTATGACTTATGGATCCAAAATTTTGTAAAGTTTTGAACACTCTCATGATATATATACAGCGATGTTTGATGTGATGAGACAAATGTATCAAAATGTATGATGTTTTTGATGATTAAATTTTATTGTACGGAATGATTAATATGCCAATCAATTGCTTGATTAGCTAATGAGTCTGCCATCCAATTGTCAGCTTTAGGAATATGAATGAAAGTTAAAAATTGAAATGATATTTGTAACAAACGTACCCTAAAAAAAAACCAGAGTAAAAATGGATCTCGAACCCGATAAGTATTGTTGAACTGCGACACCGCCAGCTGAGAGTCCAAGAAAACTACCAACGAATCAACACCCAAAGATATTGCGTCCGAGAGTAGATAAATAACTGCAATGTATTCTGTTGTATTATTGGAAGCAGGACCAATGCAGACCCCTCTTGATACTAACAGCTGACTGGATGGATGGTGAAGCACCCAAGCCGCGGAAGCCAAATTCCGAGTGTGTCTACTAGCACCATTGGCGAAACCAAAATGACTCATGACATCCAACACAACCTGCCAAAGAAAATCAAAAAACATCACCACCCCATCAAAGATCGAAAAACAACCAGATATGTACAAAGAAAAACTACTATAAACAAAAGCAACATGCCAGGCCATAGCCTAGGCATAATACTTTTTCAAATAGAGCCCATTTCTGGGCTCTGGCAACTCGTTCCCTTCAAAATCAACCAAAGTATATGCTCCTTTCTTAAGGGCTTTTTTAACGATAAAGGGGCCATACCACATAGACTTAAACTTTCCTACCCCCAGGGCATCTTTTTCTTGGGCATAGACCAAAACAAGGTCACCTTCCGAAAAAACCCTAGGCTTGACCGCCTTATCATACTAAACTTTAACTCGGTTTTTATGCACTTCATTCATCGTGGCGGCATCCCGACGCTGCTCATCGAGATGTTCCAGATGAAGGAGATGTTCTTCAAGACTAGAAGTGTCAGGAAGAAGTTCAACAACTAACTTAAGGGAAGGAATCTCACATTCGATGGGAAATATAGATTCCAACCCGTGCACTAGCTGAAACGGACTAAAGCCAGTTGCAGTTTTCACTGACGTCCTGTATGCCCAAAGTGCAGGATATAGCATAATATACCAGTTGGATCTAGCTTTATCAATTGTCGTTTGAAGAATTTTCTTCAAGGATTTATTCACGGCTTCCACTTGCCCATTGGCTTGAGGAAAATATGGGGATGAATGCTCCTGCCGGAAACCTAATTTTAGAGCCAACTCAGCCATCATGCTATTCTGAAAATGACTGCCATGATCAGTGAAAATCTCTCTAGGAATACCAAAACGAGCAATAACCTGGTTGAAAAGAAAAAGAGCTGCAGTCTCACCATCATTCCCAAAAGTAGGCATAGCCTCGACCCACTTCGTAAAGTAGTCTACTGCTACAATAATTTACTTGTGACCTTTAGCCAAGGGCGGGTTACAAGTAGTATAATCAATACCCCACTTTGTAAAAGGACCAAAATTAATGACTGGAAAAAGTGGAGCTGGATGAGCGTGCATTTTTCCAGTATATACTTGACATGGATGACACTTTTTGACCGACTCCATACAATCTTTGAAAATTAAAGGCCAAAAGTACCCAGCACGCAAGATATTTTGGGCTGTAGCAAGCGCAGATAAATGACCACCACAAGCTCCACTATGGCAATCATTCAGCACAGCCTCAGCTTCTTCGTGAGTTAAGCAACGTCTCAGGATTGAATCAACCCCTCGACGGTATAAAGCATCACCAATAATCAAGTAATTCTTAGCCAAGTGACGCAGCTTACGTCGCTCATCTTTAGAAAAAGTAGAGGGAAACTTCGCAGTCTAAAGATACACAATTATATCTCCATACCAAGGATCCTGTGGAGAGATAAGAAATAAATGTTCATCCAGAAAGGATTCATCATATATTATCTCATCCTCACAGGGCAACTCAGAGATCAATTCCGTGAAAACCAATGATTTCTTGGACTTGGCAGACATAAACTCAAGATCAAATTCCTGCAAAATCACAATCCATCTATTGTATTTTCCCCAAATCACTCGCCTACTGAGGACAAACTGAAATGGATTGGCTGCTGCCAAAACATAAGTTTTTCGTAGAATAATGTAATGTCGGAGTCGCTACACAGCATGAACTGCTGCTAAAGCTAATTTTTCTATCGAAGTGTACCAGAGTTCAGGTCCTACCAATCCTCGACTAAGATAGTATATAACATGCTCTGCCAGAGCATCATCTTCCTGAACCAGAACCATACCAATAGTAGATTCTACAGCTACAAGATACAAAAGGAAATCCCTGATATAATCAGGTGGACTCAATAAAGGAGTAGAGGTCAATGCTTTTTTCAAAGCATCGAATGAGCATTGAGCGAAGTCATCCCAAAGGAATGGAACTCCCTTCTTCAATAATCTCATAAATCCCTTGGTAACTTCAACATAATTTACGATAAATCTCCGAAGAAAATTAGACTTTCCTTGTAGACTTTGAAGTTGACAAACAAAGGACAGGGGAGGCAACCGAAGTATTGCATCAACCTTGAAGGGATCTATCCTAATCCCTTCTCTGGACACAATGAATCCCAATAACTGACCAGATGTAATTGCGAAAACGCACTTGTTCGGATTCAACCTAATCTTATAGAAACGACATCGTTCAAATATTTGACGGAGGTGAGTAGGATGATCCATCCTCTTTTGAGAATGAGCAGCTAAATCCTCCAAATACACCTCGATAATCTTTTTGATGTCATGGAAGGCATATGACATAGCCCGCTGAAACGTAGCCCCGACATTTTTAAGGCCAAAAGGCATCTTCTTGTATGCAAAAGTACCCCAGGGACAAATAAAAGCAGTCTTATGTTGATCTTCAGGACGGGTAGTAATATTATTATATCCAGAGAAACCGTCCATGAAGGAGAAAATATCATTACCGGCACACTTGTCAATGATCTGATCTATAAATGGTGTGGGGTAATTATCTTTAGGAAATTCTTTATTTAGGTCTCTGAAATCAATGCAAACTCGAATTGTTCCTTGTTTTTTATCTATGGGAACAGGGTTTGAAACCCATTCAGTAAAAGGAACAGGGAAAATGAATCTCACCTTAAGCAGCTTCTCCACCTCAGCTTTGATAGTTGCTGCCTTCCTAGGATTGACCGGACGAAGTTTTTGCCTCACAGGCTTAGCGTTTTCATAAGTCTTGATCTCATGCTGGACAATAGATGGATCTATACCAGGCATTTCCTCATAAGACCAAGCTAATACATCCCTATACTCTTTAAAGAGTTCGGTATAAATCCGAATCTCTTAAGAGGAACACACAGCTCCGATGAAGACATTCTCAAAAATATTGGGATCCCTGGAAATGTTCACCGGGATATTCGGAGAAATTACAGCCATGTTCCCTTCAACATAAACCTGTGTTGGTGCTAAAGGGTTCAGGATTGGGCGAACAGGACCACAAGACTAAGGACTTGGAAAACTCGTTTCAACTTCGCTCAAATCAGGTAAAAAGTAAGACCGATGATGCAAATCATCCCACGGTATATCTATACCATTTATAGCTTCCAGGATGGCCTCTTCAGATGGAAGAGTGGTATCAAGGCAATCCTGGGCAAAAGAAGAACTAAGTGTCCAAGCCGGAGCCACATCTCCATCCAACTCTTCCGGAGAGAGAGGAGATGGAATGGAATCTGCAGAGTCAACAATAAAATGATAAGCAATCTCAGCTGCAGACATTGGAAATGCCATTCCACCCACTTGACCTTCCGCTAATGTGGCGGTAGGGGAAGGTAAGGTCCAAGGGTCCGAAAAATAGTGAGTTCTGAAGAACTCTCTTCGAAGAGGAGCCTTGGAGGATGAAATTGCATTTATATGCACCGTAGGAGGAGGAATATCAAAAGTACCCATCAAGGAATAATACATTCCAACTCCTAAATTCTCAGTAGGTGACTTGGTATTATCCAACTTTGGAATAGTGGAGTCAGTAGATGCATTCGGGTCTATAGGAGGACAGTCCAGTTGGTCCACTGTAACGATCGTCCCTTCGTGAGGGAAACAAATAAGCCAAAACAATGAAGATGCAATGACATCCATCTCATAAATCTAGTTTCTCCCCAACAGAAGGTTGTAGTCCAAGCTTTCATCCACTATCTCAACCTCTATGTTTACAGTTTTTCCCCCAACACAGATAGGCAAAGCTGGTACAATACCATGAGGCCTGTGAGAATGACCATCAAACGCAGTCAGAAGAGTAGCAGATGGAGAAGCTACGGGAGATCCAATTCCCTTCCAACATGCAAGAGACATCACAGATGTGGAGGCACCCTCATCAACAACCGTCTGGAAAATATTGCATTTCCGGTACGATGATTTAATATGAAAAGCCATATGATGGGGGACTCTCTTCTTAAAATTAGTCATATCGAAAGTAATCATAAGAGATTTCTTTGGATCTATAGCCCCAAGAATAGTGAGAAAAGCACTGCGCTGAGCCGGACAAGACTGGAGCACCTCTAAAGCCGACATGGCACGAGGACTCTGCACCAGATCTTCCACAATAGAGTAGTTCTAGGCATCCCTAGCGTTTGGATTAATCGTCGACCGCTTGGTAGATGCTTTGGGCATCCGAGGTATAGGCTCAACAGTAGGCCTCGTAATATGAAGCGGCTCGGTAGCATCAGGAGCATCTTTAGCTTTCGAAGACTCTTCTTCACCATAATCATGGGATCTCGTAGTGACATCCACGTGAGCACTCATCATGTATATGTTTGATGGTATTTCCCCTTCCTGGGTACCCCAGAGGAAGCCCCAGAATTTTGATTCGCGCCAACAACTAGTTGTTGCCCTTGGGGAAAAGGGTTTGTCAGCACAGCCTGGGAACTAGAAGAACCCTGCTGAGCTAGCAAGCGTTGCGCATCCTGAATTTTAGGGCAAAGGTGTGTGAGATGGTCTCCAACGCACAATTTTCATGGAAACTTCACTTTATTTTTCTCCTTTGGACCCTCACCAACATGCTCGTTGGTTTTATTTTCATTTCCCTTCCCATTCTTTCCCTTTTTCTTATTATTCTGTCCCTTCTTCTTCCCTTCGGATTGTTGATTTCCTTTGGGATTAGAAGCTTGAATGGCATTCACCGAAAAATATTGGGAAGGAGACGACTCAGCCGGCACAGCCTGACCAGAAGGAGCATATTGTATAGACAACTGCTGCAATTGAGTAAGCAGGCTAGTTGCACCACTATTGGTTGAACCAATCAGTCCATCACCATGAGGACCAGGCTTAGTTTTGGATAAATATAATTTGGAGCGAGCAGCATTGGGAAAATATTTATGAAGGACCCTAGACTGAGAATAAATCAATTCAAGCTACTGGGCCCTAAAAATGGCCTGCTCCTCGGAAAATACCCCGAAGAGGGATACATCTTTCGAAATATCCGACTGAAGATATTTCAGAAACCATTCCAAAAGGAATTCTCCTAGAATATGAGCTTTAATAAGCCTCTTCCTTCTCCTCCATTCCTGAATATGGTCAGAAATGTGGGTTGCGTCATCCTGTTTAAAATTAGCTAGGAGTTCAGTCCCGGCGTCATAACAAACGGGTAACTGGAAATGGTTTAGAAATGTAACAGCCAGCTCTCCAAATGTAGCAAAACTTCCCCCAGTTAGCTCAATATACCATTTGGCAGTGTTTCCAGTTAAGGTGCGTTGAAACAATCTCAACCTAATCGAATCATCGATCAGGGAGTTAGAAGAGCACCATAAATGGAAGGTGGTGATGTGGTCAGCCAGGTCTTCTCCATTCTTGCCTTAAAACTTTGGAATGTCTGAAGGAAGTTTGGTCGGGACCGGAGGCCACCCCAGACTGTACCGGATTGGATCATTCGTCAATTTCGACAGATCTTGCATGTTTAACGTTGCCAGAAAAGGTAAACGAGGCGGAGCCTGAGGATTCCATCCTTGATGGGATGGATTCCCAAAATTCTGAAAAGAATACCCTAGATTTGATGAGGCACTAGGTTGCCAAAAAGAACTCGTAGATAAAGGAGAAGAACCTCCTCCCAACGCAGAGTTACCAAAGACTAGACCAGTTCCCCGCCCCCGGAAGTATTAAATGAACAGGAAAGACCCTGATAGGGGTTCCATGCATTAGAAAGAGGGGAAAATGTCTGATAAGCACTCGACGAAGGGAAAGAAGCATTCCCTTGGTGACCAACGTAAAACTGATTCCCTGCCCCTGCTGCAGTGAATGCACGGTTCCAACCTATAAAAGTGGTCGAATTCTGACCTCCAGACCAAGGGTTGAAACTATGAGTCTAAGAAGTGAACGGAAAGGACCCTAAAGAAGGATTATAACTAGGAATATGCCCAGTTCCAAAAGGGAACCCTTGAAAATAAGCTGATCCACTAGCCATGGAAGACATGGGTGTAGATCCAGCTGTAGCAGTGGAAAAGGAAAAAGAAGGAATCCCACTAGTGGGCATTCCAAAATAGAAGGGAGCAGATTGAGAAGCATGTGCTTGGGTGAAACCAGAGCCAAACACAGCAGTACTAGAAGAAATCGAAGATATAGCAATAGTTCCTCCTCCTTCTACAGAAGCAGGAGTCTGAATGCCTACAACACTCATAGGAGAAGTCGTGTTCCCAGTCGTGGCCATCGAAAGGTATGTATAATATGGAGGATCTTCCGGTCTCTCTGACTCATGTCCGATGTATTCAACAACGAATGGATAATCAGGAGGAAGAGGAGATGAAAGTGACTTAGAGGGTTGAGACACTTCCTCTACCTGTACTTCTTCTTCCTGCGGAAATAAGACTCTCGAGGTGAGCAGAGTGCTCCTCTCGGAACCAACACCAGAACCAGCTATGAAACCTTCAAACCCTTGTGGAGGATCTCTCTCCACTGTGTCATAAATCATAGGGTGATACTCACCTGCTAAATTACTCCTACGCCTTCTTGAAGAAGGCTCTGGACTCTCGGGAGATAACCCCCAGATTCTCCTCGATCAACGAGGCGCTTGATCAGCCACTTTAACAAATTTTAATTAGACTCAAAAAAGTGTAAAGCTAGGCAAGCTAGGAGCAAAGAGCACTCACTACAAGAAAAATCCCTGAGATACAATCAAGCAAACAACCTTCAGGTATTTCCGCTCTGGGTTATTAGGACCGGACACCAAAATACAAGAAACCAAAATATAGGACCTCCCGAAAGTAGTCTGGGATAATTATGGCCCAGGCCTACTAGCGAAGGTAACAGAAATAGTTACACCGACCTCCTAACAACAGCCTTTGCCAGCACAAGTACCCAAGCTTCGCAAGGGCACCCCCCAGAAGTAATGCTGGAAGTGATACGACGTCTGCCTCAGGTACTAGGGGTATTCCCCCCCGCAGTCACCTATGTGGAACCTAGGAGTGGCAACTATGGGCACCAATCCGTGTCAGAAGCCGGGCGGAACGGTCTTGAGGTTAGATCCAACAAATCAGAGAGGGGGTATCTCTCTTCTCATCCTTCACTTCCCCTCGTGCTTGACTCTCTAGAGGGGAGCTTTCCCAGTCCACCTAACAGAGTTGGATTTTGCTCAATTAATCAACTTCTATGTTTTGTTTGAGCGGCCCTGGAGAGTTAACTCTCCACTCACCTAGTCCAAGGCCCTACAACCTAGCTAGTTGGTGTATGAAACTTAATAAAAACTTGCTAGTTGCTTTTAAATTATAGCGCTTATTTTAATCAGCTGTTATGTTAAGTCAAAGGGATACGGAAATGAAACTTGTGGTGTTTTGACGCAGAAAAGAAATTAATAAAAATAAAACTACATGCAAATGCAGTAATTGTCTTTCGATGAAAAGAAATTTCTACAAATATTCTACGAGACTAAAAAAATTTCCCTTTTCAGATGAAAAACTACACACTCACAAAAACTATGAAAATGACTAAATGCTTACGTACACCTGATGCAAATCACTAAGAGCATGCAAATTCTAAGATTCAAAATCTACTAAAGCAGAGAGAAATTTCCCAAAGATCCTTCAGTTTTATCACTTATTGATTGTCCACAAAGCTATTCCTGAAGTCAGAAACTCTCAGTATAAAGACATAAAAAACCCTTGAAACAAGAGGAAGAAACCAATGACAATTCCTTTCCAAAATCAAGTCAAAAACCAAAGGGAAGAAATCTCAACAAAGCTTCAATGGATGTAACAAAACAAAAACAAAAATACAAAACAAAAGCAAATGACAAAACCAAATGTTTTCTGAGCTTTTGAATTTTATAAAAAGGCAGAGTTCGAAAGGACCAAGAAAACTATCAAATCCCAAGCTAAACAACTCTGAATTTCAAGAAAAAACTCCAAAATATGCTCCAAACCTTATAACAATACTTAATAGCAAGATTTGTATGAGCACAAGAAGAGAAGAAACTCAGTGACTCAGCCTAGAAGAATAGTACAACCTTGCAGCAAACAAAAACTTCAAAGAACCAAGAAAGACTCTTCAAAAATTACAACAAGACCTAGTCAAATGAACTCAAGAAAACCAACCAAGAAATGGGCAAAAATCGAAGTGCAAAGCAAGACACAAAGGTAGGAAAGAGTAAATGAGCAAAAGCTCTCTGTCCTGATGAAGCAGAACAACCAAGAATCCCTAGGAAGCGATCTTGGTACTCGAACCATAAATGCAAGCACAAGAAACAAGATTTGCCAGATAAGCTAGTTTTCAACCAAAACAGAGAGAGAAAAGAGCAAAGACCACTTTTAACACAATCCAGAGGATACAAAGACACTGTAGGAACAGGCTCTACAGGCAGACAAGACTAAAAAGCCAAGAAATTAAAAATTTCAAAATTCACCCAGGCATACGCTACTTTACAGTTTTGAAACAAGCATGCATGCGAGGCTGTGTTAAAGGAAACCCACGTATACACGACTCCCTTTAACAAAAACTGCGTGTATACGCGTCTATATACAGACAAACCCGCGTATGAAAAGGTAAATGATAAAAAATAAAAAAAAATCAAGCCTCGATAAGGAACCATGTCTTTAGTCTGACTAAGAAAGAGTTAACTGGACTGGAAATAAAAGTTAAAACTGTTGGAAACCTTTCAAACAGTTGAAACCACCCAACAGGGGAATCACAAGAATGTGATCCCCAGTGGAGTCGCCAGTTCTGTTTCGGGGAAAAACACCCTAGATGGGTCAAAACCTCCACAGATCAGGGCATGCTATTCAGAAGGACTCACACACAACCATACTTAAACGCTGAAAACTAGATAACAACGATAGCAGAACTCACCCGTAGTCCTACGTTCGATGTAGATCCCGCGGGGTCCAAACCCCCACCAATCCTTCTTCCTCCTTAACCTGGAAAACAAGAAAGAACGTGCACGAAAACCTAGTTGTACAACATATACTTCTCCTAAACGTTAGTGCAATCCATGTGAAACATTATATAAACCATAATAAATGCTTAATAATCAGTCTTTTCACATATACAAGTAGATGCTAACACATAAGTTCAGGAACAGGATGGTTCTTCATTATTATGAACATCATGTACAGTAGTAAAAGTGGAGAGATCACCTGAATCCTTCCACGATCTTCGAACAGACCGTCGTCCGAATCCGTCCCGCGCTTTCTTTGCTAAGATACTTTCAAGACATGTGCACTAGAGATGGCATATAAATGGATGAACATCTCCAGGAAACAAGGGTTTCTTGTATAAATTTGGGAAAGTGAAGGAGGCACGGGAATTCAGACTTGAATTGGGATTCCAACAGAGTATAATATCAATAAAATTTCTCTCTCTTAGGCCATGCACATGAGGGGCTTTTATACTCCTTCAAAGTAGTTTCAATCAGTTCGAAACAGTTGGCCACGTGCTGGGGTGGTTGAACTACTAGAGTAACCATCAACCCAACCCGAAAATAGGGAATTTCTATATATTTTTTAATGATTTTAATGGCATACGCGGAAAAGTACATGTGGACTCGCGTATACACGTGGAAAAGTCTGGGCATACCTACGTATGGGAATTTTAACATTGTTTTTTATGAATTTTGTTCAAGTCTGTGGGAATGGGTGCCCAAAGCCATAAAGACAATCATGGATCACCTGAGGGTGAAAAATGATGCTATAACAACTATTCTCCACCAATCCTAGTTTCTATAATCTATAATA
>JAXQQM020091414.1:0-39541 GCA_034641835.2 Pinus albicaulis | reverse complement strand
TACTTTAGCACCAAATGTTTCTCTGAATCTTTGATACCCAACTTTGTGCGCAAGGTATGGAACATATTCGTCAGCTCGTGCACATCTTGATCCCTTTGTTGTCGCAGCGTGGTCCATTGTATGTACTTGTCCTCATAGCTCCCCACGGGATAGTACT
Organism: Pinus albicaulis; assembly: GCA_034641835.2. Taxonomy (NCBI): domain Eukaryota; kingdom Viridiplantae; phylum Streptophyta; class Pinopsida; order Pinales; family Pinaceae; genus Pinus; species Pinus albicaulis. The sequence continues at coordinate 39,384 of JAXQQM020091414.1, read as the reverse complement.
GTTCCTTGACGGCATCTCGGAAAGAATTCCAAGTTGGTACGGCCGAGAACAGAGAGGGTTCTTTCTGGTCCTTGTTCTCACAGTAGGTTTCCCACTAGTCCTTAACATGGGGGGTAGCTTTGAGGAGTGCAAAAATAATCTTCTCCCGGTCCGAAAAGTCATGAACCGAGAAATATCCTTCTAACAGATTCAACCATCTATCTACGGCATCTGCGTCTATTTGACCCTCAAATATGGGAATTTCAAAATTTACTTGTACCTTAAAAGGAGTCGCGCCTCCAGAGTGGCTGCTGGATGCAGATGCGCCGCCGGTGGGTAGCCGTTGAAGGATCTGAGCAAAGTTATCCATCATCGCATTCCTTTGTTTTTCGAGGGCCTCCTCGAGCAATATTTTGATAGGATCTCCCGCTCCCTCATCTTTCTTTTCGTCCCCCATGGGCGTCCGTCGAGGTTTGCGAGGCTGATCTTGCAAAGGTTCCACCAGATCGAGCCCTAGCTCCTTATACCCCGACCTCGTTGGGGACATGCAAAGAAGGATCGAGAAAAAGTAGACCGCTCTGATACCACTGATCCAGATTTATGCAGGAACGCAATAGAATAAACATATAACCATAAATAGAGAGATGCAGCGGAAATAACACTTAATTTCATTAATATAAAAGAACTGAAATTTGCTTACAGACAGAATGGAAATAAACTAGCTAGGGCGCTGGTAGCTATCTCTGAGAAGAGATGTGGCGGCTACAGGCCTCTGAACTGAGTTACAATGAGGCTCGAGGGCCTATTTATTATTTAGAAACAATGGTAAATCCTAAACAGCCAAAACCCTAACCCTAGGAGATGAAGCACCAAAACTATGGGCCCCGTTTGGGTAAATTGGTGTTTCAACTTCCCAGGGGCGTAACTTTGGCATACGATCTTTGTTTGATGCATACCATACCTCGTTAGAAAGATCTATCCGAGGAATACAAATTTGGAACGAGAAACATCGATCCATGGACCCATGTCGCTCTCCGGTTTCCCAAAAAACGTCGTTTAGGGCCTCAAAACGGCTCCGGAAGTTTAGGACCCGAAAAACTGCTAAAAATAGTAAACTGTGCTGAAACTGAAAAACTGAAAGAGACAATGTTGGAGCTCCAAGTGGAATAGGTGGGTGACCACCAATATCCACCTGGATCATGATGAACAGTTGATACTCTCATGCAAGGTTGATCTTGCAAAGGAGTTTGAGATGAAGGACTTGGGCCTCCTTCATTATTTCCTGGGATTGGGAATTTGGCAGAAGAAGGGTGGACTATTTTTGTCTCAAGGCAAGTATGCCCGAGAGATACTGGAGAAGTTCAACATGCAAGGTTGCAAGCCTATCGGCACTCCTCTTCCTGGTGGTTGGAGGAAAGATGATGCTACATCAGTAGAGGTAGTGGATGCCACTATTTATCGACAGTTGGTTGGTTCGCTCATGTATCTATTCAATACACAATCGAACATATGCTACGTTGTTAACCAGCTTTCACAAGCTATGGTTAAGCCTATCAGGCTCTTTTGGAGGGCAGGAAAGAATGTATTGAGATATCTCAGAGGCACATCAAGATATGGATTATGGTACAAACAGTCGGATGAGGTGAAGCTGCATGGATTCACGGATGCAAATTGGGCAGGGAGCCCAATGGACAGAAAGAGCACATCTGGAGGGATATTCAGTATCGAGTCTACAATAGTTTCTTGGTAAAGTAGGAAATAGAGATCCATGTCACTCAATTCAGCAGAGGCCGAGTACATGGCAGCAAGTTTGGCTACATGCGAGGCTATATGGATGAGGAAGATCCTGGTCGGGTTGTTTGGTTCACACTTAGATCCTACTGTGATATATTGTGATAATCAGAGTTGCATCAAACTCTTAGTTAATCCAATATTTCATGATAGATCTAAACATATTGACATCCGGTATCATCATATCAGAGATTGTGTGTAGCAGAAGATCATGTTGCTATCTTACATTCCTACGAAGGATCAGGATGTCGATATTCTGACGAAGGCGCTCACCAGGAGAAAATTCGAATACTATAGAGACAAGATCAGGGTGGAAGATAATCCCTATCTTTTTGAGAGGGAGTGTTGAGATTCAACAAGATGATGAGCTTAGTGAAAAGAGTCGCCTTCACTAAGTGGTCCCGCAAGATATTTTTGGCGCAAAGTCTATTTTTAGACATGTTGATCATATTATATGAGTTGCGGGATGCTATTTGTGGATGGTTGGTCAAGTTGGAAAAATAGATGGACTTATATTTTTAGACATATTGGGCAGAATATATTTCTAGATTTCCAGTCTAAAAATAGATATGTCGAATATTATTAGATCTTAATAATATTTGGACTCTAAACATTATCTTATTCTCTTGGAGCACTTTAGTTAAGTGCACAAATGTGGCACAGGAGTTAACAAAAGGAATTACGCTATTCCTGAGGGTTTAGTGGAGCTATTGCATGGAGACTTCAGTTAGAACTCATGTGACAGAGTTTGGTGGAGTTGCAGAAGTAGTTGGTGGAGTTGTGTTCAGTTTAACTCAGTTAGACATAGTTGAGCTAGTTGTATCTAGTCTAACTGATTGGTACACTAGTAAGAGTGGTGTGAATTAATTAATAATTAATTCACTAAATATTAACTCATTAATCAACTGAAGAATACATCATTTAACTACAGTGCATGGACAGTTTCAGTGGAGACCAGTGGAGAGGTAGGTGAAAGAGAAAGTGTGACTATCAGTTGTGACTATAATAATGCATTGATTGCATCCAACACTCAGTAGAGATGCCAATGAGGATTGCGCAGTGCAAGCTAGGTGGATTCGAACTCATTCAGAGCCATTCTTTAGCAGGGATTGCGCAGTAGAGGCAGGCTAGCAGGTGGCAGAGATCGGTGCATGGATTTGCTAGATTAGGGCCTGATTAGTGTGTAGCGATTGTATTATACTGAGAGCTTGATATGATTAGCTTTGTATGAGGATTGTTACATGATCTCTATGACATATATTATACAGATAGTTGGGGTTTTTAGCTTCAGGCTTTCCCGTTAAAACACTATGTTCATATGTGTGAATTTTTATGGTTTCATGTGTGCTTTGCAATTGTGTTAATTTCCGCATGTGATGATCAATAGCGGAATAGATTTTGTATTGTGCATGAAGTCAAATAGTGTATGATCAGGATAATCTTGGATATATAACGCATTAGTTATATAATTTCTATAGTGTTTCCTCTGCCAACAATATGAAGGAGTTAGCAGTTGGGATTGTTGCAGTTGTGGCGATGTTTCATTGGCGTTGACCCTCCAGACTTATCTAAGTCGGATTTGTAGTACCCGGTTCCAATCTGTTGTAACAAACCATGCTAAATTTGTACACACAGTTCCGAGCTAGGTAACCATAGAATCATAATAGTCATGAGGAAGCTCTGTTGTTATAAAACGTAGAGTTGTGAACTAAAAGGGGGGAGGAATAAGAAGGAATGGAATACGAATGCAAATGAATGTAGGGATTGAATGGAGTAAGGAGAAAATTCACATGTCCAAATCCGACATCAAATTTTCCAGAATTGTAATGGGGCAGCGAAAACTGATGTAATTTTCAGTTGATATTTAAATTGATGTTTTGATTCAATTCAATAAATTATGGGTTCAACATTTTTTTTTGTGTAAGCATTATGATTTTATTTATTTCCAAGCATTGAGTTAGTTTAGGACTTGCTCCAGGAAGTGGCAAGGATCCTTCGCAACCTGGAGTCGAGTCTCTTGTTCTTTGTAGATGTAGGAACTGTAATTTACTTTAATTTATCGAGGTATATTTATTTTGAATTTTTTTTCTACACAAGATTTCAGATCTCATAATTATATACTTAAATTATTATTTTGGTTTTCCTAAATTTGAAAGGGACAACAAGCATATTGTCAAAAAATCTTTGCAAATAGAAGGAAAATGGAGTAAATGATTTCTGAACACATCCATAAGAATTTTGTCCTATTGTTTAAAGTTGAATAAAATGCCTTCGTTTTTATGCTTGAATAAGTTAGATTGTAATCAGCGTGTTTGAACAAGTTAGATTGTATTCAGCTCAGTGAGGTTTTAATTTTACAAAGTGTGATGGCTTGCATTGGATTTTAAATCATGAAGTCTTGAACATTTTCTATTTTCATGCGTTTGAGACTAGGAATGAATTGTAGTGTGAAATAAGTTAAAGCCGACAACGTGTTTTAATTAGATAATTATATTTCGTTTGGGTTCCAAATAGGATTGAGTAATTGTTGCAAAGTTGTAAAGAGTGATTTCACTAAAGTACAATAGTTTCATTTCAAAAAGAATTTGAGTGATTTGTCATATTTACGATTTGTGAGATTTGATGCATTATCATTTAAAGATTGAGTTTTATTTGATTTTGATAGATGAGTTAATTTGACTAGTAGCAATAGGTGTAAATATTTCCATTTCTACAATTTAAATCATTTGATTTGTTTTGTCGGATTTATGAATATTAATTTGATTTATTAAATTGTCATAGGATAATTTAGATTTCTTCTTGCATAATAGAATAAGATTGATTCCCATTTGTAATATTATAGAATAAAAATTGAAACTTATATTCTGAGTGTGATTTGATTTTGCTTCAAGTTGTTTGAAGGCAAGGATAAACTAGATTTCTATTTTTGAAGGCAATAGATTAGGATTTGATCTTAGAATTACAGTTTAGCCTCCTTATAAATTAATGCTTAGTTTCTTTAATAATTATAAGTTTAAAACCTTGCTTAATATTGTAGCTGAAGTTAATTTCATTATGTCTTTATTTCGAAAAAAATGCCTTTTGATTACAGAGAATTAGAATAAGGATTGAGTTAAGTATATTTCTTGCAGATTGCTTGTGTTTTAAGTGTGAGTTTTCTTGGCTAATAGAAGAGTGTTTTTTTCATACTTAAGCGACCACTGAAGGAAACTTATATACTTTGACCATTAAGCTGAGCCAAAAATGCAGTACAACTCACATTTATGACTCCCGGCTTGATAATTAATATTGAGAGGTTTAATCCGACAATTAAACCCCCAACAGGTTTATAATGTCAATCCATTAGGTCTATTAATATAAGGGTTCATATTCCTAAGGTATAATACTAAAACCCTAAGGGATTATATACCCAAGGGAATACTATTAACCTGAGGGATAATAAACCCAAGGGATTAATCCTAAAAACCCAATGGAATAATATTAAACCCGAGGTATTAATATTATAAACCCAAGATATATAAACTTTAAGATAAATAATATATATCCTAAAATAAACATGGTTGACCATGGTTGATTTTCATTTTCAAACAATCATTTTCACAATGTGAAGTTGGACGATGGTTGACCATGGTCAAACATATTTATTTGATGGTATTTCATATTTATCTTATCGTTTATATACCTTGAGTTTATAATCCCTTGATTTAATACTAAAAATTCAAAGAATTATAAATCCTAGGGAGTAATATTAAATCCTATGAAATTAATATTAATTACAAGCTCTATTATGAATAATATTATATTGTGGGAATATGAACCCTTAGATTAATAAACTTAAGATTAATATTATAAATTCACGAAAATTTAATATATCGAAAAAATTAATACTAAAACTCCTAAAAAAATTATAAACCCAAAAAAATAATATTAATAATTCAAAAATATAAACTTAAAAACAAATTTTTGAATCACTCATTTATGATGTTGTATTCATTTGATCAAGTAATGAAGTTGGAAAATTAGTGCACACTTAACAGGAATTTATTGAGCGGAAGGTGTCAAGTAAGTTGGGACTACTTTTTCCATGGACGCGTTCCAATTGGACATTCTTTTAATCAATACAAAAGTGACTGGTTATTAAAAGGGAGAAACGTTCGCACAATTTTTGAAATAAATAACATGAGTTTTTTTAAATAAATAATATAAGTATTGGAACTTAAATTTTTTCAAACTTAATCAAGAGTGAAGAATAAGCAAAATCCGTAATAGAACATTCACGCAATTCACCCTTTTTAAAGATAATACAAGGGTTGTGGAATTTAAAACTTTTATTGAAGAAGAAAAAGAATAGGCCGACTTCAACATTCTGTCTTCGAAAGTGATTTTCCGTTTATACAAAGTTCCGTCTAAGAATAAATGGAAAAAGCGACGTATTTTCATAACAATTAATAAGAGAGGAGATTTTTAATTGCAACAGTTTTATTTTCCCCCACCCTTATCTCTTTTTGCATTTTTTAAAATAATGAAAAAGTTAGTTTGAAATCTACTAATATTTTTTATTGACTTATAATTAAAATAATAGTTTGAATTTGCGGATGATTGTTATTTACTGTATGGTGGTTTTTATAAATTAATTAAAATTATTTGTTTTTATTTGGAGAATTTGTTTGTTAGTCACTTTAGTCTGTTTTGTTATAATAATTAAAACTAGCATTTGTACTCAGAGGTGCAAAGTAATGTTGGGAGTGGAAATGTGGGAAACAATAATTAAGTGAAATATATGGAAATTTTAGATTTTATATATTTTTTTATAGGAGGTGAAATTTAAAAAGAAAGTTACATTAATATAATTGTCCCAGAGTAATGACATAGTAATGGCGATATCCTTCCTCTTCGTGCTCCCTTCTCATCCTATTCTATACTATATGAATTTAAAATTTTAATTTTAATTTCCAACTATTTTAAAATGAAATAAAAAATGTAAAAATATTTTTTTACACTTAATTTTTCTATAACTAAAATAAAATGACTTATCATTTGGAGCGAGTTCCAGGTTCCACACTAATAGTTCTGCATGTAATATTCAAGATCATTATCAAATAAAGTTCAGTTTTCCCTCAGATATCTACAGTTGTCATTTTTTCTTATTTTCTCATAAAATGTTTGACGAAAGTTTGGTTCCTTGAAATATTATTTTGCTGAAGGTGTTCCTTTGGGTTTTTATCAAAGTTTGCACAACAATTGTTTGTTAAAACATGTCAAAGAAATTTTTTAAAAAACTATGAAGAAAATGGCATAAATTAGGTTTGGAACATTACAAAGTTTGCACAACTGTTTGTTAAAAGGTGTCAAAGAGAAAGTTTAAAAATTGTGAACAAATTTGCATAAATTAGCTTTGGAACATTACATAAAGTGATATATATATATGTGTGTGTGTGTGTGTGTGAGAGAGAGAGAGATATATTATCACGCCTATGATATTATCGCAATAAATGCAACAACGATTTAAACTACACTTCTTAGCTCACTCAACTCTATTCCAAAAAATCCAACATGTCTACAAGGGAAGAAACAAGGAGGGTTAATAAACCTGAAATGACTTCATCGTTTTCACTTTCAATCAACTTTATTATTATACCAGTGTAGGTTAACTAAAATCATCCCCGTTGTTTAACATAGAGCCTAGTATTGTTGCAAAATTCCCTCCAGTTGTTGGAACCTAGATATGTAGAAAGTTAGAGTTTTCATCAATCCAGAACTCTAATCATTTTTTTGATGATCTAGGATGATTTAGATTTGGGAAAAGTGCAATGGTCCACATTGTTCCACTATGCACATGCCTTGGATCATAGTAGTACCTCAAATTTATGCCACATTCTTGTTAGATTTGTGACCAGAAAGAGGGCCCGTTTACAAAATTAGCTTCCTCCATTTTGTAGTTGTGATATGCCGGTAAAAGGTCATTTGTATGTGGGAAGTGGATGCTCGGTAAACAATTTAGATGTGAGCCAACATGTTTACATGGGAATCCAATCCTACTAGTCATAATTCTCGTGAGAGATGTTGGCAATATGCTATCATTTTTTTAACTATTCAATTCCTCTGAATTCAACTCTATTCTAAAAACTTTCTCACCAGACAATGGTGTCTATTAATCCTTAAAATGGAAAATATCCGTACACTACACTCATGACGAATGGAAAATATCCGTACACTACACTCATGACGGCTGAGAAATGAGGGGGAGGAGGTATTTATGGGCCAATAGACTGAAAAGTATTTGTTTCTGAGAAGGAAGAGAAAGCCATATCAGTGATGTCACAAACTTACCACCATATTGGTATGTAGAGCATCCTCGTAGATATCTTCCGTTGGATCTAGAACAATATCTCCACCAACACTATCAATCTCTTCGGAAATCTGGTTCCATTTGTCCTTCATAATACACTTCACTAACCGATCATCGTCGGCATCATCCCCAAAGAACAGGTCCACGGTATCATCAACAGCAGAAATCTTCCCCATCAACTGTAAAAATCTTCCTAGCATCGCCTCGGCCACAGCCCCGGCCCCTGCCTCTTCCCCTTCCCTGCATAGCACCTATACCTCTGCCTCTCCCCCTTCCCTCCATGCCCGCCCGACCCTTCTATAATCTCGGTTTCCTCCACTCGCTTGATCAATATTTTCAACACCTGCTTCATAGCATCCTCGCCCACAAGTCTACGAGTGGCAGACGCAGGCGCATGGCCTTGCCTAGACTGCTGCCTACCTATAACTCGGCTCATAGAACGGGCATGTTGGTTTTCTTTGGTTAAATTTTTTCTGGTTTGTGTTGGCCGAGAGGAAACAAGCATACTGTGTCCATAACCTGACATTCCTTTAAATCCAGGCACTGAAGGCAGCGCTTCTGCATGTTCTTCCGAGCTAGGTTGGAATTAATTTCCAACTGCCGAGCGATCAAAGCACAAATGAAGGCGGCAGTGAAGAGGACAGCGGCAAGCAAAGTCCGCGGGGGTCGATGAAAAGATTTGGGCGGAGGTCCTTACCCCCTCGGACTTGCTGATGTCACCACAGCAGGGGCCCACTTATATTTTATACAGCCCATATGTTTTATGTTAAAAAAGATTGTGGTTAAATGTTTTTTTTATCACGGCATTTTTAACAGTTGTTTGGTTTGTTTTGTTTTTAATATATATGAGACATATATGTATTAAAAGGACCGTGAGGCAAAGAGCTGTTGTATTATTTATAATACACAGCAAATTTTTTTTTATATAAAAGAACAACCGTGAAGTGAATTTTTAATTACACAGCAGTGTAAATATAAAAAAAAGAACAGCAGTGTGAAAGAGAAGTGTATTATTTTTAATACACAGCACAGTGAATGTGCACAGAAGTGCGGGAAAGAAAAAGATCAGCAATGCCATCAATGTGAATTGTAAGCGGTGCTGACAGGAGTAATGAACCATTAATGTTTTTCCAAGCGGTGAACTTAGTGGTTGAAGTAATTTATGGCTGAAGATATTTCTGTTTTGTTATATGCAGAAACAGTCATTTTTGAAAAAAAAATGTTTTTTATACACAGCAGCGTATTGTGAAAACACAGAGCAGTTTTTTTTTTATACACAGCAGAGTGTATTGTTTGTAAAAAAAAGACAGAGAGTGTTTTGGGAGAACAGAGGATATACAGCAGTATATGTTTTCCAGTAAATGACAGAGTGATATTTCTGAACTGTGTTTGCAGCAGTCAGAATTTTTGTTTGTAAATCCCTCTTTTGAGGAAGTCTGTAACAGCAGTTTTTTTTATATATTGAATATAAATTTTTCTGAGTTGAGAACTCTGTCTATGAGTGAAATTTTTAAATAGTTTCTGTGTTAGAAGAGGCAGTTTTATTATTTTGGAATTCAGCAAAATTCCAACATGGTATCGGAGCCAATCCAGGCTATTTGAAGATCAAATAAGCTGAAGGAAAGGAGTTCGTTTTTGCAGAAGCCTCTCCAGCAGAGTGAAGGTTCAGTCAAGAAGAATCCAAAGGTATTTCTCTATAAAATTTGTTGTGTTACTGTTGCAGTACAGTGAGCTATTTTAATACACAGTCAAGTGTTTTTAAATCATAGTTAGAAGTGCAGAATGGCTAGTTCTAGCACAGGTATGAGTTTGGGAAGTGTCCATCTCCCACAATTCAATGGAAAGAATTATGATTACTGGTCAATAACTATGAAAGCTTTATTTACCTCACAAGAGTTATGGGAATTAGTTGAGGATGGCTTTGAAGAGCCAAAAGATGAAGCAGAGTTTTTTATGTTAAATCAAGCAGGAAGAGAACAGTTGAAGAACAATAAGAAGAAATATGCCAAGGCTCTTTTCTTCTTGTATCAAGCAGTGCATGAGAGTGTGTTTCCAAGGATAGCAGCAGCCAAGAAATCCAGTGAAGCATGGGAAACTCTCAAGATAGCCTATCAAGGCATGGAAAGAGTGAAGACAGCAAAACTTCAATTGCTGAGGAGAGACTTTGAGACTCTCTGTATGAAAGAGTCAGACACTATTGACTCATTCTTCACTCATGTGATTGGAATGGTCACACAAATAAGATCACATGGAGAGACTCTTGAAGACAAGAGGATTGTGGAAAAACTCTTGAGAAGCTTACCCTCAAGATTCGATGTGATTGTCACCACCATAGAAGAGACAAGAGATCTCACAAAGTTTTCAGTGGATGAATTACATGCATCACTGATTACCCATGAACAGAGATTGGGTAGGAGTGAGAACTCATCTCTTGAACATGCTTTTAAGTCCCAAATGTCTTTCGGTAGAGGAAGAGGGCAAGGCAAAGGAAGAGGAAGAGGCAGAAGCCAAAACAGAGGTGGAAGGAACAGTCCAGCAAATGCTCAAGGAAGGGGCAGCAATCCAAATCAGCATCAAGGCCAAGGCAGCAGCCAGCAAAGTGGTCAGCATAATGCACAAGGACAAAGGTATGACAAGTCCAATGTCCAATGTTACAATTGTAAGAAATATGGTCATTATGCTAATGAATGTAGAAAGAAGAAACAAGACATGAGAAGTGAAACTAGTGCAAATTTCACAAAAGAAAATAGCAGCCAAAGTAATTTGTTTTTAGTTTGTAATATGGCTGAAGAAAAGAATGAGGATATATGGTTTCTAGACTCCGGTTGTAGTAACCATATGACAAGAAACTTAGCAATGTTTTCTATGTTAGATGAAAGTGTGCAGTCACATGTCACACTAGGAACTGATAGCAAAGTTTCTGTTATGGGAAAAGGAGATGTAAATGTTTTAACAAGATTAGGTGCAAGGAAAACCATAGCAGATGTTTATTATGTTACAGGAATGAAGTGTAACCTCTTAAGTGTTGGACAGCTTGTCCATAAGGGGTATAATGTTTTCTTTGATAATGATGTTTGTACCATCATGGATAAACCACCCAGCAAACTTTGTATTGCTGAAGTGAAGATGACAAGGAACATGATGTTCCCTCTCAGAATGAGAGCAGATTTGAAAAATGAAGAAAACAAAGCAGCAGTGGTACAAGAGACTTACCAAAGCGAACAAAGGATGATAATTGGTTATGGCACTTGATATTTGGACATCTCAACTTTGGAGGTCTTAATTTGTTGAACAGAAAAGGAATGGTAAGTGGTTTACCATTGATAGAGAAACCGGACAGCCTTTGTGAAGGTTGTATTCTTGGGAAACAACACAGAGAAAGTTTTCCTTCCGGGAAAAGCATAAGGGCGAAAGCACCCTTAGAGATCGTTCACTCAGATGTGTGTGGACCGATGCAAACTCCATCACTTGCAAGCAGCCACTATGTCTTAACATTCATAGATGATTTTACAAGAAAAACTTGGGTTTACTTTTTGAAAAAGAAAAGTGAAGTGTTTGAAAAATTCCGCAATTTCAAAGCACTTGTTGAGAATCAGAGTGGGCTGCATATTAAAGTCTTAAGGACTGATAGAGGAGGTGAGTATATATCTAAAGATTTTCTACGGTTTTGTAGAGAAAATGGAATACATAAACAGTTTACAACTAGATATACACCGCAGCAAAATGGAGTGGCCGAAAGGAAGAACCGAACCATAATGGACATGGCGAGGAGTATGCTTAAGGCAAAGCACTTGCCGAATGATTATTGGGCTGAAGCTGTACATTGTGCAGCGTATATTTTAAACAGGTGTCCTACAAAGGCAGTTATGAACAAAGTGCCGGAAGAGGCATGGAGTGGCGCAAAGCAAAGTGTCACACACATGAAGGTTTTCAGATGTGTGGCTTATGCACACATTCCGGATCAGCTAAGGAAGAAGTTGGACAGCAAGGGGGAGAAATGTATTTTCATTGGATACAGTGAGGAATCCAAGGCATACAGGTTATATAACCCATCCAACAAGAAGTTTCTTGTGAGCAGGGATGTTCAGTTCATTGAAGAGGAAGCTTGGGATGGAAGCATAGAGAAAACAGTGAATGTTAAACACTGTTTATCTCATGATGAGAATGATGATGAGTTGGCCGAAATACATCCCCAAACAGCAGCATCAACACCGCAAAGTACACCCTTGAGGAGAAATGAAAGTGCTTCTCCAAGCACACCACAAGGAGGAAATTCAAGTGCTTCTTCAAGTACTTGTACACCTACTGAAAGAGGTAAGAAATTCAGAAGTTTGAAAGACATTTATGAACAAGATATAGCTAATGAAGGCATCAATTCTTTGTTTGCTTTATATTGTCATGTTGATGATCCTGTTCATTTTGAAGAAGCTATCAAGGATAGGAAATGGATAGAAGCTATGGATGAGGAAATAAATGCCATAGAAAGGAACAAAACTTGGGATTTGGTTGAACTCCCAAAAGGTAAAGATGTCATTGGAGTAAAATGGGTCTACAAGACCAAGAGTAATGCTGAAGGCAAGATAGAGAGACACAAGGCAAGGCTTGTTGTCAAAGGCTATAAGCAAAAGCATGGCATAGATTATGAGGAAACTTTCGCACCGGTTGCCAGAATGGAAACCGTGAGAGCAGTGTTGTCCATAGCAGCACAAAATAAATGGAAAGTTTACCAAATGGACGTGAAGTCAGCATTCCTAAATGGAGTGTTAATGGAAGAGGTTTACATTGAACAACCTCTCGGCTATGAGAAGAAAGGCCAAGAGCACAAAGTGTGCAAGTTGAAGAAAGCTCTTTATGGGCTGAAGCAAGCGCCAAGAGCGTGGTACAGTAGGATAGACTCATATCTACTGGAAAATGGTTTTGAAAAGTGTGAGGGAGAACCCACCCTCTACATCAAGGAACAAGATGGTAAAATTTTGATTGTAGTCTTGTATGTTGATGATGTTATCTTTACAGGTAATGATGATTGCCTTATTGAACATTTTAAAACAGTCATGAAGGAGGAATTTGAAATGACTGATATGGGTTTGCTGAGATACTTCTTGGGAATAGAAGTAGAACAAGATGAAAATGGGATTTTTATCTCACAGGAAAAGTATGTTAATGAAGTTCTTGAAATATTTAACATGCAGGAATGCAAAGCAGCAATCACTCCCACAGTGATGGGATTAAAGCTCAGCAGAGAGGACAGCAGTAAGGATTTTGATCCTAGTTTATACAAGAGCATAGTTGGCAGCCTCATGTATTTGACTGCAACTAGGCCGGACATAATGCATGCTGTTAGTTTGATTTCCAGGTTCATGGAAAAGCCAAAGGAGGCACATTGGCAAGCAGCAAAAAGGATTTTGAGGTATGTTAAAGGTACTAAAAGGTTTGGTATTTTTTATACTACTTCAGAAAATTCAGATTTAGTTGGATACACAGACAGTGATTGGGCTGGAAGTGTAGATGATCGGAAGAGCACTTCCGGTTATGTTTTTCATATGGGTTCAGGAGCCATTTCATGGGCTTCTAAGAAACAGCCCGTTGTAGCATTATCTACAGCAGAAGCGGAATATGTGGCAGCTACAGCAGCAGCGTGTCAAGCAGTTTGGATATGGAAAATGTTGAGAAGCTTATGTCAAGAACAGGTAAAAGGGACAGTGATATTTTGTGACAATAGCTCAGCTATTGCATTGTCTAAAAATTCTGTTTTTCATAAAAGGACAAAACACATTGACACCAAGTTTCATTTCATACGGGAATTGGTTAGCAATGGCGAGATTGTTTTGCAGCATTGCAGAACGGAGGATCAATTTGCAGATATCCTCACAAAGCCACTACAACAGAAAAGCTTTGAATATTTCAGGAAATGCATGGGTATGCAGGAAAACCCAGCAGTTGAAATTAAGGGGGAGTGTTGGAATTAATTTCCAACTGCCGAGCGATCAAAGCACAAATGGAGGCGGCAGTGAAGAGGACAGCGGCAAGCAAAGTCCGCGGGGGTCGATGAAAAGATTTGGGCGGAGGTCCTTACCCCCTCGGACTTGTCGATGTCACCACAAATAGGGCCCACTTTATATTTTATACAAAATTTCATATGTTTTATGTTAAAAAAAAAGATTGTGGTTAAATGTTTTTTTTTTATCACGGCATTTTAATGTAGTTGTTTATTTGTTTTGTTTTTAATATATATGGGAGACATATATGTATTAAAAAGACCGTGAGGCAAAGAGTCGTTATATTATTTATAAACATACATCATTTTTTTTTATATAAAAGAACAACCGTGAAGTGAATTTTTAATTACACAAGAAGCAAATATAAAAAAAAGAACAAGAAGGTGAAAGAGAAGTGTATTATTTTTAATACACTAAGACAAAGGAATGCACAAGTGCGGGAAAGAAAAAAGATCGCAATGCCATCAATGTGAATTGTAAGCGGTGCTGACAGGAGTAATGAACCATTAATGTTTTTCCAAGCGGTGAACTTAGTGGTTGAGCAATTTATGGCTGAAGATATTTCTGTTTTGTAATATATAGAGACAGAGCCATTGTTTGTAATGCAATGTTTTTAATACACAGCAGCGTATTGTAAAAACAGAGAGCTGAATTTTATGCACAGCAGAGTGCATTTTGTAAAAGACAGAGAAGTGAATTTGGAATTGCACAGCAGTGTATTTTCCAGAAAAACAGAGTATTCCAGCAGCGAATGTTTTAGTGAGACAGAGTGATATTTCTGAACTGTGTTTGCAGCAGTCAGAATTTGGTTTGTAAATCCCTCTTTTGAGGAAGTCTGTAACAGCAGTTTTTTTTTTTTATTATATGAAATATAATTTTTCTGAGTTGAAAACTCTGTCTGTGAGTGATTTTTTTTAATTATTCTCTGTGTTGAAGAGGGCAGTTTCATTGTTTTGGAATTCTGAAAATTCCAACAAAGAATTGTGAAAATATTTTACGTACAAATATGAATCTCAATAACCGATGGAGGAGCATCATATTAGATATTTTTTTCTCCACTTAGAGGAGCCGTCCTCTTCTGCTTTGTGATATTTTGATTTAGGGAATGTGGTTAGTGAGGAAGTTATGCTGCAGTGTTCTTAAAGGCGTATGTAGAAAATTTGTTAGGATTAGATGGAAATAGCTTCTAGAAATAAAAAACAAATGTAATTAAGGGAGAGCGCCAAGAAAATGGAAATTAGGGCCGTATAGAGAGGTAGGAGGATTCCGGAGTTTATAGAAATTATGTGCATAGTCTATTCATGAAATAGTGTATTTCCAAAATGCGTGTGAATTTTCCCTGTAGTATTATGATTTCAATTCGAATCAATCCCTGTGTAAACCTGTCTCGGTGTGTGAATTATGTCGGTTTGAATAGGGTCGAATTATATGCGTTTTGTATGGACAAACGAAAGTAGTTTTGCTATCGGCTTTCTTATTTGTTGCAGGAAGGATTTATTTATAGTGGAGTGAAACAGTCCAGGTTCCAAGCCAGGTTTGAACTTGGGGATTGCGTGGGATTCGGTTCAAACATTTGAACATACCTGTGGAACACCAATACACAGAACAAGGGATCTTTAGCTCGATTGCAAATGTAACGCCCTGATTCTCCAACCCTAATGATCGCTGGTTTGTATATTCCATTGAAAAAACAGGGGGTGAACCTTCAGTTCCATTGAACGCCCAACCGCAAAGTATTGCAAAGGAAATATATCAAATTTAGTTTTATTTGTGGCTACAGAGAGGTCAGATCGCCGATCCGGCCTAAGGAGACATATCAGAACACCAAATGCAAAGTCAAACGTGTTGCAGTGAAGCACCAATTTTGTGGTCTGTGCAAGTGAAGGATTAGAGTTGCGCTGTGTCACCTGGGTGTGCGTTGAAGCATAAGGTTTTTTTCTTCTCTCTGCAGTTGGGTATCCAGCAAGGCACCAATAACTGTTGTTTGCATTCTCTGTCAAGTATTATGTTAGTTTCAAGAAACACAACGTCAGCTTCTTAATTTCCGTTTCTATCATTACCAGCCGCTTTCGTCCGTTCTCCCGTGCCGCTAAGTATGTGAATTCTTTGAAACCTATCTTATTTTGTGATGGAAAAATTAAACTAATAAATTAATAAATTTTTGCTTGATAATTTCAAATATCTTTGTTATCTGTTTTAAATGGAAATATTAAACTAATAAATTAATAATTTTTTGCTTGATAATTTCAAATGTCTTTGTTATCTGTTTTAAATTGGTTGGATTGATTATGCATAAACTTTGTTTCAAAAATATGTTTAGTTTAAAGTGCAATATCATCTTTACCTATATTAGCATTTTTGTTTTGTAATACATTTCTAATCACAGATGTTAGTACCAGGAAAAGAGCCCAGGATTGATTAAGTTTTTTTTTAACTGGGAATTAAGTAAATTTTTTGGATATAAACTCATGACTCTTCTATCCCTCTAGCTTAGTCATTGCTCAGTCATTGACTGACCATAGACGCCACCAAAATTGCATTCATTGTGTTGAGGCTCTACAACTATTTTGACCATTTGACCATTTTTTTTAATGAATTTCCCTTGAAATGAAAGTACAAAAGAATATAAAAGAAACATAAAGTTTTCCTTTTCAACAGACAATTAACGTTAAAACATGGATGGAGCTCTTAAATAGCAGTGTTATGGGAATAGATCCTTCTGGTTTAGACTGAGAAGGTTAAACTGCATTGATCACAAATTGATTTAGCCCTGAAAAAAACCAACCCTACACTGGTGCTCTGGAAAGAAATGAAGCTGCACCGGTTTTTGTCTCAATCAAACGATTCGGACAAACTTGCCACCGCCATCCCAAACTTTAAAAAACTGGTGTCCCCTCTCGAAACTTCAATGTGACATTTTATAATCAGGCCTTCCTTTTCCTTCTATTTCAGTCAGTGGTTGATCTACTCTTTAAATTAAGAGGTTAAACTTTTTGTTACAGATAGTGATGATTGACTATTACTTGGATTTGGGTTTGTATTTTTAAAGGAATCCAAAGTTCTTTTAATGGGTTGGAATCCGATTATTTTTCTGAAAAAACTTCAAATTAATTTTAGAAATACATTTTCAACACTTTGGATGTGTAACACTGCTATGAGATAATGAACTCATAAACCTAAAATGAATAAAATTTTAAAATTAATGAAGTGTTTTTTTTAATATAATATTTTTATTTTTAAAATGAATGTAAGTGTTTTTTTAGGTAGTGTATAATTTTTAAGATATATGAAGTGGACATTTCAATTTTGGTTTTTATGATTTTGATTATATATTATAGAATAAAACATGATCAACTATATCTATCCAAATCTTCAAGAAATTACTTTTAATGTATTATAATTTAATTATATTTTTTAGTTTGTTAATTATATCTTTTTAGTTAGTTTTTTAATAGTTTTGTTTGGTTGTTAGTTTTTTATATTTCAAATTATTTTATAAATAATAAATTTTTAATTGATTTTTTTTTTTTCATATTGATATTTATTTGTCATTAGTTTTTTTTAAATAGATATTTTTAACACATGTTGAATTTAAAATTTCTAAGTTATATAATCAATTTTAATTTATTTAGATGCATTTGTAGTTATTGTAAGCTCATACTCATGTAATATCAGATTAATTCTATTCACTATTATTGTAACTTATTGGTATATCTATGTTACACCACATGCCTCACATAGAGCAATAGAAGTCAAAGTTTGAAATAATGATGTTACAAGTAGTGTCCTAATAGTGTACTTCATTATTAATTCAACTACACCTTCAAGGGCTAGAATTTCAATGTTAATATAAATGTATAAAGTGAATAATGCTTTTGTATTTCAATGCTAAACTGAAAGCATGAATTGAATCAAGCCTTAACAAAGTAACAAAGTATGAGCCTAGATATTCTCTTGCACTTTTAATTTTACACATTCAAATCTAGTAATCATGTCTTTGGGTAGATCCACCTCTTCAATGATCATAATTTTTTTATGAAAATGGATGGTTGGTGTTTTAGTACATCTAGCTTAAATTGGCTATTTATTAGCATTGACATGTAGTTGGGATATTTAACTTGAATTTATCATTCTTATGCTTTAATGTAATTTATAGATAATAATTATGTAAAATTTCTTATTAATATTTTAATAATATATTTTTGAGTTATTTAAAAAATAAATTGTGATACTAAATCTTTAAAATCATAACCACAAATCTAGATATTTTTGTTATTAAATTCCACCATAATCAATAAATATATTCTAAAATCAAATCTGAACAATATATATTCACTTAAAAGAACTATTTGACACTTAAAATCACTTCAAAAATATTATATATTAATTAATCAAAACTTTTTAATATGATTCTCCCAAAATAAAATTATAACAACAAACAAATCCCTATATCCATATAACACCATATCAACATAAAACCCAATCCAATGGAGAGCACAACCTCTCTATCCCATAGCAAGATTAAAGCCTTTAATCCTACCTCCACTATGCTAATTTAAATCCAATTTGAAGATTTGCAAGTTTACTTCATTTAAAAGATATATATATATTTTTTAATATAAAATTTATTTATAATAGCATAAAATGGTATTGATCTAATATAGTATTTGTTTGCATTGATTTATACACAGATCACAGGATTTGCATAGCTTTTTATTGTCTATAATCTTTCTTATACTTGTAAGAAGCCAATTAAAATACAAATTGAAAAGTTATTTCTAATTTTGAATTAGAACTACCCTTAGTTTGTAGATATTGCCAATTACTTAGTTAGAAGTAAATTACCTTCACAGATGCATTCTAGAGAAAAAAGAACCATTTAAATAAGTGCAAAATACTCATGGATCACTAATGAATTGCATAAGACAGGTCCATATCTCATTATCAGGAGATGTGTTCGAGAAGATGAAATGCCTGAAATTCTTAAGGCATGTCATGATGAACCTTGTGGTGGACATTTTGTTGACAAAAGGACAACCTATAAAATCCTTCACTTAGGATATTATTGGCCATCCATCTTCAAAGATGCTAAAGAATATGTCAAAAGGTGTGACAGTTGTCAAAGAGTAGGGAAACCTTCTCCTTCAAATAAAATACCTTTACAACCCCAGGTACTTATTGAACCTTTTGAAAAATGGGCCTTGGATTTTGTTGGACCTATTAATCCTCCATCTAAACAAAAAATATATATTTTGGTATGAACTGATTATGTCACTAAATGGGTAGAGGCTAAAACACTATCTTTTGCTAATGAAAGTTATGTAGTTAGTTTTCTCTTTGAGGATATATTCACTCGTTTTGGTGTTCCAAGAGAGATTGTAACAGACCAGGGCGCCCAATTTACATCAAAGATGGTGCAAAAGATGGTAGAAGATTACAAAATCAAGCACAGGAAGCCTACTCCTTACCATCCACAAGAAAATGGTCAAGTTGAATCTACCAATAAGGTGATTGAAGGGATTCTCACTAAGATTGTTCATCTACATAGAAGAGATTGGGCAGAAAGGCATCCTTAAGCCTTATGGGCCTACAGAACTACATGGAGGAACACAATAGGACTTACTTCCTATAAACTTGTTTATGGGAAGAAAGTCCTATTTCCTATAGAATTTTAGATCTAGACCTTCAAGATGGCAGTCCAATTGGGACTTGATTTATCAGAAGCACAAAAGCATATACTGGAGCAACTCAAAGAATTAGATGAAACAAAACAAGATGCAGTCCAAAGAACCAGTATAGTCTAGCAGAAAAAGACTAAATGGTATGACAAGTACATCAAAGAGAAAAAGTTTCAAGAAGGGAATTGGGCACTCTTGTTTGACTCAAAATTCAATTTTCAAGGAAAGTTTCAGACTCATTGGCTTGGGCCATATGAGATTGAAAAAGACTTTGATAATGGAGTAGTAAGGATGAGAACAATAGATGAAGAAAATGTATCTCTTCTTGTGAATGGTCATAGGTTGAAAGTATATCATAAACCACTTTCAAAAGAAGAGTTTGTCAATAAATTTCAAGATAATGTTGATATGGAGTTAGTAAAGAAGAATTATTCTTCTTCACTAACTTAGCTTTTATTTTTCCTATATCAATTAAAAAAAATTAAAATAAAAATAAAAATGTATAAGTATGAAAAAAAATCAATGATTGGCATACTTATATAGAAAATACATGGTGAAAATAAGATCTCTCCGACACCCTATATTTTCCATTTTCCTTTCTGTAATAAAGTAGTGAAAATTACATTTCATAATTGTAGTCCATAGTCTGCAAACTCAGTTTTATTCATCTCACTCCACTGTCATTTCATTACATTCCACCTTCATCTCATTTTTCATATCCATATCATCTTCATTCCATGTTCATTCCATATTTTTCATTCATTCCATTCATATGCAAAAAGAAAAAAAAAACATATATATACTCTGTTCTGCAGCTCATCACATTCTGCAACTCATCATATTGTGTAGCAGAGCACATCTTTGAAAAATGATCCTATTTTGTAGCCAATTTGATTCTGCAGCTATTTCAAATATTGACATGATAATTGCAAAAAGGGGACTAAAATATTATGTTTTGAAGGACACCATGATACAAAGAGAAGCCAAGGAACAACATCAAGCAACAACAAACAACAAGGTCAAATTCTGAAGTAAAGTGTAGAAACTTATTTTAATAGCAAAACTTAAAACATGAAATATGTATAATGTGTACATTCATATGTTCCTTGGTAACCTATCATTTGAATTGATTAATCCTCATCATGATATATCTCAACCATATCCCTCATATAACATTCCACAACGATCCATCATTAAAAACCCTTGATTAATGACTAACGTTCATGATCATGACGTAACATGTTTGACCACATCTCCTCAAGACCGTATCACTTACTTATTCCCTACATCTCAGCATAAACCCTCCATAAGATCCATAGCTCATTTCATTTCTACCAATTCCACAGTTATTTCATCTCCATCAGCTCTTCATCCAATTCATTTCCACACCACAAAGAGGTAATCTTGAAGGTTGAAGGCATTTTGCAAAGAAGGAAGATGGGTTTGATTGTCAGAATAGAGCCAGTGGGGGTCAAATACATGGAAGGATATCCACAGGTTAAGGAGCTACTACAGCAAGCTGGATGGTTGAAGTTTATAGAAAAGTTTGATGGCTTTCATAAGGAAATTACCAAATCATTTTCCAGATATTTTGATGGGACTGAGGTGGAGATTGGGGACATCAAATTCACAATAACATAGTCATTTTTGGCTAAAGTAGCGGAACTCCCGAGGTATGGAGAGTGGTGGTTCAAGAATAAATAATTTCACAATGAATCATGGAAGGTGATACTTAAAAATCCAGGTATGGATGTTTCAGTCTTTAGAAAGGGAATTCCAAGTACTGCTCTGAAAAATTGAATGGAGAAATATGCTACTGATTTTGCAAAAATTCATAATTTGTGAGGGAAGGCATGGAACCATGTATGTTTATCATATCCGATTATTAATGAATTTTCAAGAAAATGGTGAGATCAACCTACCTTTCTTTCTACTTAATAGTATAAGGAGAATGGCTTCGAATGTACAGAAGAGAATCCAATCTATAGAAACCACTATGCATCATCATGGCTTAGTGAAAATTCTGATTGAATTTTATTTAGGGAGCATATGAGACAATTGGGAGGATTTCCTTGTTAGGAATCATTTTCAAGAACAACCAGAATCACCACCCAAGGAAGAAAATGTCAGGAGAAGTAAAAGGAAGAAAAGTGGTGTAATTATTGAAGACATACCTAAAATTTCACCTCAGAGGGATAATGAAAAACTAATTTATGAGGAACTGACAAAAATTAGGAAACAAATTAAGACCAGAGGAAAGAAAAGGAAAGAGAATGAGGATGTAAATGAAAGAAATGAAAGTCCTCCAAAATTAAGAAGAAGTTCTAGACTTCGAGGCACTATGAAGAGGAAATTTTCTAAAGAAACGGAACTCATAAATATAGAAGAAGAAACTCCAGTTCCATCACCCATTATTAATTCTCCTGAATACAGCCCTCAAAATTCTCCTGCTTATCATTTTGAAGAAGGCCCCAGCAGAAGATCTCCTAGTATAGACCCAGTTCAGCAGCAGATATATGATTATGTGGATTCATTGGAAAGAAGTGCCTCGATAAACCAAGAAACACCTGTCAATCCACAAGAACCTCTAGTTGAAACTCTTAAGCAAGATAATTATGAGTTAAATACATTGAACAGGAACATCAAGAATGAGATTGAGGTCTTGAAGGAACAAATCAAGTTGAAAAAGACAATGCATGATGATACTTCTCTGCAGCTAGGGCTATTGCATAAGGAGAATAACAAATTCAAGAAGAAGAACAAAAGGTTGAACAGAGCAATCATAAACCTTAGATTCAAACTTCTCATGAAAAAGCCAAGGATGACATTAACTTCAAAAAGGAACATAAAAATAAGGTTGGATGTTCTAGCTGAAGTATCTGAGCATATGCACTAAAAGGAAGAACTCATAATTTTGGAAAAGTTGCATGAGGACATGCAAGGATTTTGCAGTGGGGGTATGTTGAGCCTCATGATTACCCTCTTCCTTACAGTTTTTCTCATGACATTTCACGTCTTTTCCATCAGTTGATAAACCCTAATCAGTAAGAATGCCAAGGTTTTGTCTCAAGGATACATTTAAATGATTCTCATATCGTATTTTCATGATTTTTCTATTTTGATAAGTTTTTGCAAATTAGCTACAAAATGCATTGATGCGGGAGCATCTAACTCAGGGTAGGCAAAACAGAAGCAGGTTTTGTCTCATTGTTACGTGTGTTATTTTGACAGGTCTTTGAACCTGTGAATTTCAAATTGTTTAGGAGATTGTCTTTAAATTAGGAAGATTAATTAGATTATGTAGTTTTAGTTGATTGTTTGTTACTTTTAAACTCATTTCATTGTTAAAAAGGACGAAAAACAAGAATGTAATGTAACCGAACAGCATGACAGTTTCAATTCGGAAACTACCTTTCTTACCAGGATACAAAAAGGAAAAATATACATTTTGTAAGGGTTCTAGAATCCATCAACAGGAAGAGGAATAATATCAAACAGAGTATTGTTTTCACAAACCATCTGTGTCATACAAGAAACGTAATTTGTTTTCGGATATGTAATTACACTGTCAAATTACTAACGCATTCACATGATAGCCAACTATTTTCCCTCAAGATTGTAACAGGAGTGCAGGAAGACAAGCATTCACGGAGATTGAAATCAAATAAAGAAATTTGCAGACTAGCGGATAAGCAGATGAACGTTACAAATAGAATTCGGTACTGCTGGAATGACGTATAGAATCTGGGCGCACAAATTGACATTAATCTACAGGTACAAACCAATGAATTTTTTTTTTCTCTCTACTGAATGAACAGAGATATTAGCAGAAACATTTCTCATTATTGAACAAACTGTCGAATAAATTTCAACTCCTGAGGACTGCGATATAATAGTTACATAACATTTCTAGAACGAAAAAAGAAGTTACAGGTGGGGTTTCAAACCCAAAACCCTACAGCAATAGATCTAAAATTATGAACGAACGACGAAGTTACAAGTGGGGTTTCAAAACCAAAAACCTTACAAACAAACCTACACAGAGTGACTCGACTTAGGTCGAAGGAACGATACAGACCGAGAGAAAAATTACAAACCCTAACTATTTCTCTTGACAAAAACAAGTAAAGGATTGAGACCATTCGCCAACGAAACGGATGTCAAATTCTACTTAAAGAAAGGAGCCAAATTAAGGAGCGACCCTACCCATTTGAAATTGGAGACCGAACATTGACAGAGTCGGAGGGTTTGAGAAACACGGAGGCCTGAACGAGAACAAGTTAGAACTGGAGCTTAAATTATCGTTCACAGTGTTATTCTTTTAAAGAAAGGAACGAGGAATTTTGAAGCTGTTACCTGGGAGAAGGTGAGAGAACGCCAAGCACAACTGAACCGGGTATTTGGGTCGAAACCCACCATAGCCTGCTCACGAGGAGCTAGTGGGTCAAAACCAGGGAAAAAGAGCTAGAGGAATTGAATCACGGAAAGAAAACTTACTTTTGTTTTCGGGGCCGAGCAGCGCTGGACGAACCAAAAGGAAACCATGGCGGGTTCAACCTGTAAACAAGAAGACAAGTAAATCACAGATAATAGAGAAAACACACGAATAAAAGAAACGAAACCCTGTCTTTGACCAACAACACACAGGTAAACGGATGAGCGCCATAGCAAGAAACAGTTCAGCTGCATAGGAATACAAACCCCGTTGGAGAAGTTAACCAACACATCATTGTCGCCATAAACGCCGAAAGGCCGAACAGAAGTCCAACACATTGGAGCGAAGGCCAACAAAAAACCCTCACAAGAACGAGCAGGGTGAAACCCTCATGACGAGGCCAAAGAGTGGAAAGAGTGAGTAACAGTCGAGAGTAAGACTGTTACGTGCGAAAGGGCGAGAAACAAGTGACACTGACAGGCGTCGAACAACCGAACAAATACAATCACACTGAAATTAATTGCAAATCAACTGAAACACCTAACAGATCTTACGGGTGTTGGAAGGCCCAAGATTCTTTATTGTAATCATAATTATAGTCCGAGGTGTAACGCATTTCAACTATTGACATAATATATATATATATATATAAATAACTCTTCTGACATCTCGTGTGTGTATCAATTACTATATTTTTGCAGTGCTGACTCGGCTTGTGGGTTGTACCCATCATGCATCCTGTTCTGTAGCTGACTGTGTGTTCCGCAGCTACTCTTATGGTTCACTAGGTTCCAGGTGTCATATGAGGAAGCAAGCTACATGGGTGTTTCTAGAATCCTTCCAACATGGATTCTATCCTACTTATTTGATAAAAATCGACATATGGAGGTGCCTAAACCTAAGGTCAAAGTTACAAGTTAAAGAATGTTACCTACAACAATGGGACTCCTGATTTGCTCTTCGAGGCAAATCATGAGTCCAATAGTCCTATTTTGATTGTAATTCAAGATAGACACCTGTAGCTAACTTAGCTTACAATTAGTTATGTAATTCCTCTTTAAATAGTGGTTCCATAGAACTGAGATAGTTAAGTTAAGTTTTAGTACAGTTCAAATTTTCAAGTGAATACTCTGTTTTCAAGACTCTGTTTCAATAAAGAATTTCAATTATCAAATGCTGCTTTGATTGCACTTTTGACAAGCTAGGAGTCAACCAACTTAGTAGCAAAGGGCCCTTGTTGCTAAACGAGGTTTTTATTATGCTTTCTAGTTAGATTTATTTCATTCTGTTTAGTCATTTATGTTTATGCTTCATTCCCAGTTTTCAAATAGTTTAATGATAGATTGCAACTGTGCAGACTTGTCTTCCAAAACGTTTCAAGAAGATAGAAATTATGTTTTTCATATTGAAATAAAGATTGAAGTGCTGGAAACCATGGTTGTTTAGCTTACTGTTTTGCCTTTTTATTTTTATAAAGTAGAATTTCCAACTACTGTAACAACTTAATATTCATAAAAAACCATTTCCAATATACCAAATCTATATTAATGGTTACATGTTTCATGTGTGCAGTAGTTGAATTTATTTCTTGTCATTTGCTTGCTAATAACTAGAGGCATAGTTGATTTCTCCAAAGACACTTCAAGAGGTTAAAAGCTTCACATTTGAGTGATACTGATAAGTCAATTATACATCTAGTTAATCTTAATTAGTCCTTACATATTTTTACTTTCAAGACCCTCTTTTGACTGCAAACAATAATCTTTCTAAAAACCACTCCACAAAGAAACTTATCTGAACATATTAAGAGAGGATGGTTGAATGATTAAATGTAATGCAACTTCTGGGTTATTTACAGAGCTTTCTTAGTACTTTAATTTAAAACATATGTAATTAGCTTACTTAGACATTACTTCAAAGAAGGTCACTCTTTACAGTTGAATAATTGGAGTAAGCTACACACATATTAGATGCTTTCATTTGCATCCTTTGTCTTCTGTTCTATAGCATTGGCATGCTAAAGTAGATCCATGGATTAGGATTAACCAATAAAATAGATAGATGCTTTGATTTTCAACACTAAGTCTTAAAACTAAGCTTTTAGCTTTAGGTTTTGATTTAATGAAAATTAGATTAGTTTTAGTATACTTCCTTTTCTTCCTTCTAAAGTCAAATTAGATTAACTTAAATCTTTTCATAATTCTAGGTTAGTCATCTCAAGAACTTAAAGAACAAAATCCCCTAAAAACAATATAAAAACAGAAACACAATGAAGTAAGAAATAGGTTGCTTAAGCACATATGGTGCATCACACTTCTTTAGTTTACTAGCCCTGGTTGATAATTAATGAAAGCAATTTAGGAACACTAAATTGACTAAACACCAAGTTTTGTGCCATCCTTTGCATCAGGTTTTGTTCCAGGTTTTTCATCAAGTTTGGCACCTAATTTTGCATCCTCTATTATTACCACTTTTGAGCCTTCACTTACATCAAATTTTGCGTAATATTTTGCATCCTTCTCTAAATCATTTTTTCATCCTTTTTGGATTCGCTTGTGCCAAGTTTTACATCGAAGTTTGTGTCTTGTTTTGTATCTATTTTTGTTGCATCCACTTTTGCATCTTATTTTTCATCCATATTTACATCCTCTTTTGCATCTATTATTGTGTCCACTACTGCATCCAAGTTTGATGTGCCACAATTTCTACCTAGTTTAGCATGTCCCTTTGCACCCACTTTTTCTTCTAATTTTTCATCCTCATTTTCTTCTAGGTTTTCATCGACTTTTACATCTATTTTTGCATCCCTTTTTGTATCCACTTTTGCCCCTGGATTTATATTGGGTTTTGTGTCTCGTTTTGCATCTACTTTTGCATTGACTTCTGTTGCATCCACTTTCATCCAATTTTTCATCCATTTTTGCACCCATGTTTACATCCACCTTTTCATCCCTTTTTGTATCTTCATTTGCATCAAAGTTTGTTTTTTTTTTTCACCTATTGTTACATCCACTTTTGTTGTGCCACAATTTGCACCACGTTTAACACTTACTATTGTACCCATGTTTGCTTTCAATTTTGCATCCATGTTCACATCCTCTTTTACATCCAATATTTGCATCAAATATTGCATCTCTTTTAGAATCCACTTTTTTTCCCTTTTGCGACATCTTGTTTTTCATCAAAGTTTGCTTCTTTTTCATCTTGTTTCGTATGTTGCACCCATGTTTTCATCCACTTTTATATCCTTTTTGCGACATCTTGTTTTTCATCAAAGTTTGCTTCTTTTTCTGTGTTTGTTGTTACATCCACTTTTTTGCACCACAATTTGTGCCATATCTTTTCATTACCATTGCAACCCACATTTTCATCTTCTTTTGTGTCCAAGTTTGCATCGAATATTGTGTATGTTTTTTCATCCCTTGTTGCATCCACTTTTACATCAAGTTTTGCATCCATTTTTTCATCTAATTTTGTGTCCACTATTGTACCCATGTTTGTGTCCATGTTTACATCCCTTTTTTCATCTTATTTTGAATCCAAGTTTGAGTTTTATAGGGAATGACATGTAGAAGGTCAGCACAATTAAGAGGAGACACATCACATGAGGGATCGTTCCTTAATGGGATCATTTAAATGACTTTCCATTCCTCTTTGCATCCAATTTTGTATCCATTATCGCATCCACGTTTGTTTCACCATAATTCATGCCAAATTTTAGGACTACTACTGCACCCATGTTTTCTTCCAATTTTGCATCCATGTTTTCATCTTATTTTGCATCCAAATTTGCATTGAATATTGCATATGCTTTTGCATCCATTTTCATGTCAGGTTTGCGTGTTTTTTTGCATCTACTTATGTTGAATCCACTTTTCATCCAATTTTATGTGTATTATTTCCCCCATTCTTGTGTTCGATTTTGCATGCCTTTTCCAACACTCGTTATATTTTCTACATTGATGATATTTCCTATGACATTGGAAATTATGAAAAACTAATGAAAATGTTAATATTCATGGTAATGATGATAATGAAGATGATGACAATGACATGAATTATGGATGGTTGTATATATAGAGACTTTGAAGAAGATGGTTGATCCTTCTTTTTCAAAAGTATCTTTATGGGTGGATTAGCACGAGTGGAAGAAGTGGTAGCAAAAAATTTGTGCACTAAATCTGTAATACCATCCCCTATAACATTTCTATCCTTTTTGTTTCCTTTTGGCTTAGTCACTCTTGATTGTCGGTCATCTACGAGGGAAGCTACTTCACTAGATATAATAGGAGGATAATAAGTTCTTAGGTGATGGATAAGGTTGAAAATTTATAAGTCCAACACCTTATTGATAACATCCTTATAGGTTATCTATTTATTATTAGTACATTTTCCTAAGCTCATTGAGAGAGAAATCGGTCTCACATCTAGCTAAGGAAAATTAGAATATCTGGATGAAAGATGTCATAAACTCACACTTTCCTTGCTTTAATTATGTGACTAACCACTTCATATACATCAATTGGTTTAAGAGCATACATTCCCAAAAACTTATCACATAGTTTATCAAAAGTCTCTATAGAGTTATTGGGAAGGTTTTCAAACCATCCAAAAGCTAATACAGTAAGAGTGTGTGAAAATAATTTGGATATAAATTCTGCCCATGTCCTCAAGTATTTACAAATTTTGATTAACTTGCAGAAGTGTGCTAGAGAAATATAACCCTAGTGCACTAGAGAGACCCAAGCATAAGTGTGATACACAAGAGTTGCATGGAGATATGTTCCCTTACGCATAAAAGAATCTATAAGGGAGATGATGGAATTCAAATGAGACTTGTGGTGTATTTATACACAAACATGCTTTGCCCAGGGGTTAATGAGCCTGCATGTACAAATTTTACTGGGTTGGCCTTATCCTCTCCATAGTATTACAAAAAATGATAATACATATCCTCTCTCTCTCCCTAGGTTGGCATTATCCTCTCCCTAGTATTTAAGATGGACACTGAGATATTTTATTTGTAATAAAAATAAAAAAATGATATTAACATTTTTAAAAATTTAACATTTCAATTCCATATAAAGAATGAAAATATGGAGATAATTTTTTTTACTTTATAATTTCTTTTTGAAAAATTCTATATTCTATTTTCTTTTAAAATATACCAAAATTTGTATAAAATAAAATATTTTGATTACAGTTTTTATTAATCAAATAAAATTATAGCATCTCACAAAATCTCTAGAATATTTAAAATGGATAATATTTAAAAGACGTCTTTTCAAAAGAGAAGAGAGAAGTGACTATATATATTATTAATTTACTTTTAAAGTAAAACAGAGCCTTCTCCTTTTTCTTATCATATTTTTAATAAAAATTTAAAATAAATTTACATAAACAATTAAAATTATAAATCAATTTACTATAATTTATAATTTTATATTTAACTTTTTATTAAATGGAGAGAGGAGAGAACATTATGGATTATTTCATGGTGGGCCATATTTTGGTCATCAATTACAATTACCTATCATGAATTGAAATGTAAAAGTTCCTTACATTCTACTAGTTTAGGCTCAACCAAAAATGTTATTGAAGTCATTTACACAACCAAACTTGTTACGAAAGTAGTTTCAAACTTGAGGGAGTCTCCCAAGATATTAATTCAATTAATATAAACGGATATCTCACTACCCTTGTTCTATAATTTATCAAAATCTGTTGAAACAATAATGGATAATACTAACACAATAACATTACTAAATGTGGTTGATATACTTGGAAAATTTATTTTTCATCATTTATATTTTATATCACACACCCAAAAAACCATAACCCAGATTTATCTAATATATATATCTAATAATGAGTGATAATTAGAATAAAATTTTCAAAACCCTATTCGAAATACAAACAAATTTATCAATATATATTCATGAGACAATTAAATTTTAATTTTCTTGTATTATTTTTAAAATTAAAAAGATAAAAATATAAATGTAATTTCTATAATATTCAATAAAAAAAAATAAAATTTTAAACGTAATTTATATAATATTTAATATAAATATAATTTTGAGTTTTTAATTAAAAAAAAATTGTTCTCAACATTTCAGCTTAAAAATGAAAATATTGTTATTCATTCCATGGAAAAATATTTAAAATGCCGAACTCTGGGAAAAACCTTTAGTCCAAAATTTAACAAAATATTTAACAAAAGTGGAAAAAGACAAGACTCAAGAAGGCTAGCAACTCAAAGTAAAGAAAGCCCAGAAAAGGATGTGCGCTGCTTGATTTGAGAAATAAGAGTGAACACAAATATCTTTGCTGTGTTAAAATATTATATTCTAGGCGTCTTTAAATTACATGTTCTGCGTGCCAGCATTAGGGTTTATAACAGTGTGTCTGTAACGCTTTACATTTTCATTTAGTTGTATATTGAGATTTTAGAAGTGGGCGCCTATCATTCCAATTTACATTTTCATTTAGTTGTATATTGAGATTTTAGAAGTGGGCGCCTATCATTCCAATGGCCATATCAGGTTTCTAAACCATTAATATTGCTTGCATTTAAAGAAGGCACGGAGTTTTTTCATAGATGACACCGATTTTAAATATACTAGGGATTTGGTGCGAACAAAGTGGGCGAATGGGACGACAATGTCGAATTTTTGTTCACCTTCGACAAGCAGGCCTTCACCCTCCCACGAGGACATCGCACTGTCTGGAACTCACTCGCCAGAGGATGAACTCACACTGGAAATCCAACAGTATTAATGTTGAAATACCCAATCTGATGATGCAGTTGGCCATCAGCGTGGTGCCCATTACCGAGGAGGACAATTGTGTTCATAAATACGGGATACCGTCCAACAATTGCTTCGCTCATCTGGCAATAGAGTTCAAGTACTTGAATCTCTCTACGGCTGTGGAATGCGTTCTCGGGCAGACTTACAGACCGGATTTCAAGAATCCTGTGAAGGCTGGTGTCTTGATGCCTATCATGGCAGGCGAAGACAAGTACGGGACCTCGTCTCTTTTTTCGGCAGACTGAAAGCTCTGCGTTTTGAAGGTCGAGGCCGCTTCTCCCTGTTTTGAGAGCCTCATCGTCGAATCTACTACCGGGTCTTGACTGTACCGACAAGGCCGAGGGCGAGAATCGACGCGGCTGCCAAATTTTTATTTTTTAAATTAAATTAATTTTTTTAATTAATTTTGATTTTTTTAAAAATTAAATTAATATTTTTTAATTTTATTTTATATATATATATTATTTTTATTTTTCAAATTTATTTATTTTTTAATTAAATAAAATTTAATATTTAAATTTTTAATTTTTTAATTTATATTTTTAATTTATTTTTTTCTTAATATTTTTTAATTTATTTTTATTTCCGTTTCTTTTCTTTTTTTTAATTTTAAATTTAAAAGTGTGTTTTATTTTTTATTTTATTTTATTTTATTTAATTTTTATTTTAAAATTTATTTATTTTTATTATTTTTATTATAATATTTTATTTTAATTATTTTTATTTTTAAATTTAACATATATTTTTTAAATTTTATATGTATATTTAAAATATATATTTGCTTTTTAAATAATTTTTTTCATTTTTTTAAATTTAAATAATGTTTTTTATTTTTATATTTTTTAATTATTAAAATTTAATATATATATATTATTAAATTATTTTAAATTTTTTATTTTTTTTTAATTTAATTTAATTGGTATATTTTCGTTGGCTGTAGAACACTCCATATATATATTTCGATAAGAAACCGTGGTATATTCTAATCTCTTTCAATCGGATTAAATAATCGATAACAAGCATGCCGACAACAGAACACTAACCCGCAACCTTGTCAGAGCTCCCGGCCAACTGTCTCCCATCCTGTCCATCAACGGTCATTTTCCATCCACCCTCCCACCGGCCATCTCCCCGTGACCAGCTCTGCCTCGTCTCCCTGGCCACCTCGTTCCTTCACATTTTCCGACCGTCAACTTTTCCGGGCAACAGCCGTGCTCTGATAACCCCATCACAGCTCGCCCATCTCATGGCGGTAACTTCTCCCGGCAACATGCAGCCTCCGATAACATGGCCGACTGACTTTTGCCTTCAATTCCAACCGGTAACCCCCTATTCGAATTTGGATTTTTCACTCACCTTTACCCCTACCCCGAGCAAGTTTACTTCCAAGCGAATTCAGCCCGAAATTGAACATCCCCAATTCGATTTGCCCCTTAACCCTGAAATTTTACTTCCAAGCGAAATCAGCCCGAAATCAATCCTCTGTTTCATTTATTTCCCAACGGCTACAGGTTCCAGGAAAATTCAGACCGAAATTGGTCCTCTATTTCATATAATTCCAAACAGCTACAGGTTTCTGGGAAAATTTAGCCCGACATCGATCCTCCGTCTCTTTTATTTCCAGACAGCTACAGGTTGCTGGAAGATTCAGCCGAAATCGACCCTCAATTTCTGCACGAAAAAAGTGAGAGACTGGTTCTTACTCTTTGCTTGGCATCTTGGAATTAATATTAGATATGTTTTTTCTCCACTTAGAGGAGCCGTCCTCTTCTGCTTGTGATATTTTGATTTAGGGAATGTGGTTAGTGAGGATTATGCCAGGGTGTTCTTAAAGGGCAGATGTAGAAAAATTTTACGATTAGGTGGAAATAGCTACTAGAAATAAAAACAAATGTAATTAAGGGAGAGCGCCAAGAAATTGGAAATTAGGCCAGATAGAGAGCTAGCAGGATTCCGGAGTTTATAGAAATTATGTGCATAGTCTATTCACGAAATAGTGTATTTCCAAAATGCGTGTGAATTTTCCCTGTAGTAATATGATTTCAATTCGAATCAATCCCTGTGTAAACCTGTCTCGGTGTGTGAATTATGTCGGTTTGAATAGGGTCGAATTATATGCATTTTGTATGGACAAACGAAAGTTGTTTTGCTATCGGCTTTCTTATTTGTTGCAGGAAGGATTTATTTATTGTAGAGTGAAACAGTCCAGGTTCCAAGCCAGGTTTAAATTTGGGGATTGCGTGGGACTCGGTTCAAACATTTGAACATACCTGTGGAACACCAATACACAGAACAAGGGATCTTTAGCTCGATTGCAAAGGAAACGCCCTGATTCTCAAACCCTAATGATCGTTGGTTTGTATATACCATTGAAAAAACAGGGGGTGAACCTTCAGTTCCATTGAACGCCCAACCGCAAAGTATTGCAAAGGAAATATATCAAATTTAGTGTTATTTGTGGCTACAGAGAGGTCAGAGCGCCGATCCGGTCTAAGGAGACATATCAGAACACCAAGCATAAGGTTTTTTTCTTCTCTCTGCAGTTGGGTATCCAGCAAGGCACCAATAACTGTTGTTTGCATTCTCTGTCATATTATGTTAGTTTCAAGAAACACAACGTCAGCTTCTTTCCCGTGTTGTTTGTCAGTTGGCTGAGCTGCTTGCTCCTCTGTTCCTCCTGGCAAGCTGCTAAGTATGTGAATTCTTTGAAACCTATCTTATTTTGTGATGGAAAAATTAACTTAGTAAATTTTTGCTTGATAATTTCAAATGTCTTTGTTATCTGTTTTAAATTGGTTGGATTGATTATGCATAAACTTCGTTTCAAAAAAAAATATGTTTAGTTTAAAGTGCAAAATCATCTTTACCTAGATGAGCTTTGATTTTTTTTTTTTGCATTTTTTTTAAAGTACATTTCTAATCACAGATGTTGGTACCAGGAAAAGAGCCCAGGATTGATTAAGTTTTTTTTTTAACAGGGAACTAAGCAACTTCTTAGGTATATGTAACAGCCCACAAGCTATATATATCAGTGACATATATCAGAAACTCATGATTTCTTAAGAATCTAGCGCCCAGCAACCAGACGTCTATCCCTCTAGCTTGATCATTGACTTGATCATTGACTGGCCAGATTAACAAAAACGTCTATCCCTCTAGCTTGATCATAGACTGGCCGTAGACCCAGGATTGATTAAATTATAGTTGCATTCATGGTTGTGTTTAGACTCTACCACTATTGTGACCATTTGACTATTTTTCTTTTGAATTTTCATTGATATGAAAGTACAAGAGAATATAAAGGAAACATAAAATTTTCCTTTTCAACAGACAATTAACGTTAAAACATCCTTCTGGTTTAGACTGAGAAGGTTAAACTGCATTGATTTAGCCCTGAAAAAAACAGTGCTCTGGAAAGAAATGAACCTGCACCGGTTTTTGTCTCAATCAAACGATTCGGACAAACTTGCCACCGCCATCCCAAACTTTAAAAAATGGTGTTCCCTCTCGAGACCTCAATGTGACTTTTTATAATCAGGCCTTCCTTTTCTTTCTATCTCAGTCAGTGGTTGATCTACTCTTTAAATTAAGAGGTTAAACTTTGAGGTTAAAATTTTTGTTACAGATAGTGATGATTGACTATTACTTGGGATTTGGGTTTGTATTTTTGAAGGAATCCAAAGTTCTTTTAATGGGTTGGAATCCGATTATTTTTCTGAAAAAACTTCAAATTAATTTTCAGAAATACATTTTTGGATGTGTCATACTGCTATGAGATAATGAACTCATAAACTTAAAATAAATAAAATTTAAAATTAATGAAATGTTTTTTATTATTATAATATTTTTATTTTTAAAATGAATGTAAGTTTTTTAAGGTAGTGTATAATTTTTAAGATATATGAAGTCCATATTTCAAATTTTCATGATATATTATAGAATAAAATATGAACAACTATATCTACCGAAATCTTCAAGAAATTATTTTTAATGTATTATATCTTTTAGTTGGTTAATTATATTTTTAGTAGAAATTACTGTATTATAATTTAATTATATCATTTATATGGTTAATTATATCTTTTAGTTATTTTTTTAATAGTTTTTTAGTTGTTAGTTTTTTATATTTCAAATTATTTTATAAATAATAATTTTTTAATTGATTTTTTTTTTTTTTATCTTTCATCTTGATATTTATTTGTCATTAGTTTTTTTTTTAAATAGATATTTTTAACACATGTTGAATTTAAAACTTCTAAGTTATATAGTCAATTTTAATTTATTTAGATGCATTTGTAGTTATTGTAACCTTATACTCATGTAATATTAATTCTATTCACTATTATTGTAACTTATTGGTATATCCATGTCACACCACATACCCACATATAGCAATAAAAGTCAAGTTTGAAACAATGAAGTCAATAAGTAGTGTCTTAATAGTGTACTCCATTGTTAATTCAACTACACCTTCAAGGGCTAGAATTTCAATGTTAATATAAATGTATGAAGTGAATAATGCTTTTGTATTTCAATGCTAAACTGAATGCATGAATTGAATCAAGCAACAAAGTATGAGCTTAGATATTTTCTTGCACTTTTAATTTTACACATTCAAATCTAGTAATCATGCCTTTGGGTAGATCCACCTGTTCAATGATCATATTTTTTTTGTGAAAATGGATGGTTGGTGTTTTAGTACATCTAGCTTAAGCTGGCCATTTATTAGCATTGACATGTAGTTGAGATGTTTAACTTGAATTTATCATTTTTATGCTTTAATGTAACTTATCTTTAGATAATAATTATATAAAATTTCTTATTAATATTTTAATAATATATTTTTGAGTCATTTAAAAAATAAATTCGATATGAAATCTTTAAAATCATAACCACAAATCTAATTATTTTTGTTATTAAATTCCACCATAATCAATAAATATATTCTAAAATCAAATCTAAACAATATATATTCACTTAAAAGAACTATTTAACGCTTAACATAGCTTCAAAAATATTATATATTAATTAATCAAAACTTTTTAATATGATTATCTCAAAATAAAAATAAAACTATAACCACAAACAAATCCCTATATCCATATAACACCAGATCAACATAGAACCCAATCCAATGGAACCACAACCTCCCTATCCCATACCAAGATTAAGGCCTTTAATCCTACCTTCACTATACTAATGTAAATCCAATGTGAAGATTTGCAAGTTTACTTCATTTAAAAAAAAAATCTATTTTTTTAATATAAACTTTATTTATAAATAACATAAATAAGATACTGATCTAATATAGTATTTTTTTGTATTGATTTGTCACAAAATTTGTAACTTTTTTTGTTGTCTGTCATCTTTCATATAACATAGTCGAATTAAAGCTAAATTGCTAAGTTATTGCTTAAGTTTGAATTAGAACTACCCTTGTATCCTATTAACAGTCAATACCTAACAGTTTGCAATATTTATAAAAAACAAGATAACATATAAAAAACTGAAGATGTGTATAGAGTACGTCGTGGATGCTTTTGACAGCGATGTGGGTGTTGAGAAAATTAGTCGAAGAGCAAGAACGTTGGGCACATTGATGCGTGCAGCATTCTAATTTTAATGTGTACGCTGAAGTCGGTAGGTATTGCGGGAAAAGGAACGCCCTGTCTCAATTTATATGGACGTTAGGTGACGATTTCTCATTCATTTAACAAGAGCATGTTGGCTCAAGATGATGAACTATCTTCCTATGTGGCGAGGTTTTTGTAACAGATTTTGGTCCTCATTTACCAGGCTTCTCCAGCGAGTCTGTTGGCGTAAAGCAAGTAAGCCAGTATTTTAACAGCTAACTGATTTCGAACAAGATTCAAGTCAAACGAGCCAGCTCTAAATGTTTTCCTAACATTCCTATTATCATCTGTGACTATCGTCCTCTCAAGCGAGCCGGTTCAACTATACAAGCGACCGTCTCTCTCAGCAATCAAATCAAGCGAGCCTGCACAGGATATCCTTCTCTATCATACAGAAAGGGACTACTGATAATTTACCTTGCAATCGCGGCCAATATACTTTTTCAGTTAGTCTATTTCATGTTATTTTGCTTATAGTTATTAATATTTCTAGTTCATGGTATCCATTGTACAGAGTAAAATTAAACATTTTTGAACTGTTAATGTCGTGGAAGGGGTCGATTCTTATCCCCCTTATTAGGTAGCCAGTCGACTCTTAATCTGCTTATTCCTACTTTGAATATGCTCGTTTATTTTGACTGTGCTATGTAATATCCTCTGTTTTATTTAAAAATGGTACGGGAAGTATATATTGTCTATAAATGATATATTTTAATATAAACGTTTTTTTATTACGAAAAAAAAAAAAAAAAAAAAACAAAGGGCATGTTCCGAACTTTTGATTGACCAATTGAAAATAACAATATGAAATTTGGAATGATAACAATTAGAAAATATATGTTATATGTTGATAAATATTTTAAATATTAAAAATAACAATATTATTTAAACAAATTACCTTTTATGAAAAAACGACCCTATCAAATTAAAATCACATTCTCCGCTGAATATTTAGTTTTACAAATGCGAGGAGAATCATGAAATATGCTATTTTTTAAATCAATAAAAACCAACCAGATGCTAATGTGCCTTGTGCGACAACCAAATTCCTGCGAGCAACTTTGTCAGAGCTGCTGGTGACCAATTTTCTCATGACCAGCTCCGCGCCGTTCATTCACATCAACCAGTGGTCAACTTTGACCCTTAAGGAAATTTTCACCTTGCAGTTTTTACTTAAATGAAGGTTGATTATATTTCTTATTAGTGTTTTGATAATATTTATGAAATAATAAGTTGGTAAGTGTTACAGCTATTTCATCATTTTCATCACTTGGTTTTTGGTAAAAATTTCAATTATAAATTTTTGTAGGAAAAAGAAAACAGGTTTATATATATATATATATATATATATATATATATATATATATATATATATATTCTTTAGAATGCACTCTTAATGGGTATTTTAGACATTTCCTAAATGCACTTTGTGTATCTACTGGTTATAACCTTTTATTATTATTAATAAAAAATTGTGATTTTTCCAAATAAATAAATTACATTTATAATTTAATTTACTAAAAAAAATATAATATAATAAATCAAAAAACCATATCAAAAGTATTCATCTCACATAAACATTTGTTATTAAATTTATATCTATATAATTTTATTAAATTTATATCTATGTAATTTAATTGCATATTCTTTTGTATAATTAAAACAAAATATCTTTACACTCAAACATACCTCAATCTTAAATAAAAATGAAATCTAACATATCAAAAGTAAAAATATCATTATATATAAATCAATTATTATTAAAATAAATTATTTTTTATTATACTCTATTTAACAATGTAAAATTATAACATGCCTTAAATGATAATATAATCTAAGGCGAAAATAGATAGGGAGATTGTGAGAGAGAACGAGAGGGATATTACAACGGATATTTGTGGGTTGTGTCTCTTCATTTTTTTACAGACTAATAGAAAAGGAAGAATGGCTATTCGGGGTGGTCATAGCCCATAAGTGAGTGAACCATGTATATCCATGTCTCCCTAAGTTTTTATATGTTCTTGTGCTTGTGTTTTCATATGTGTTGCATTATGTAACAATATATAATTTTCTAACATTCTTTTCTTTGTGTGGCTCCTTTGAAAAACTTCCACAGTGTTACTTTCCCAAGTTGCAACACTCATAAGTACTAGTAGCTTCTATGATGGGAGGTACTCCTCTAACCATCTGTTTCTGATGCAACAATCTTAAACCAAAAAAATGCAAGTGTCCAAACCGAAAGTGCCATAACCAATAATCATTAGAACATGAAACTGTAAAAGAACTCACCTAATCACTGTAATTCATAATTAGAGGAAAGAGTATGTTCCTCGTCATCTGCACCTTTGCTATGAGATGTTTTCTTGGGAGTTTGTCATAAATAACACACTCTTGTCCCCGAAAGGTAACTTTGCATCATTTTTGCGTCAATTGACCAACACTTATCAAATTGTGTTTGAGACCAAGAACATAATATACCTTTGAGATTGTTTTTGGCTCCCTCTGCTTGGTCAGAATGTTGACCACTCATTTTCCATCTACATCCATAGTCTTTTCAGTCCCCAACTTTACCTTTGTCTTCACAGATAGATCCATATATGCAACCAAATTCTTGTTGCCTCTCATGTGGTTATTGCAACCATTGTTAGTCACACCTTATCAAACAGTTCATGCATGTTGTTGCATGATAGGAAACTTGTATTAAAACCCTA